>JAOYSI010053835.1:0-12331 GCA_025775065.1 Hiodon alosoides
TCTCACTAACACAGACAGTCTCACTCTCTCTCTCACACACACACACACACACACACTCTCACACTCTCTCTCTCTCTCTCTCTGTCTCTCTCTCTCTCTCTCTCTCTCTCTCTCTCTCTCTTTCTCTATCCCCCTCTCTCTCCCTCACACACACACACACACACACACATCTAAAAATTGGAATTTCACCCACACTGCAAGCTGGATAAGGCAATCAGCACAGACATAGTTTTATCTGGTACAATCTCAGGAGACACTGAGCAGATGGTTTCATGGTTTTGAATGGATTCCTCTGGTTTGCAGAACAGCTGGAATAAAGATTCTGACGCCATCTTTTGAAAGCATCGACCTGAAATATACACATGAAATATACGTGGTGGTCCAGATGTAGACACACAATTACGGAATGTTTATTCCAGTTCATCAACCTGTTCCTGTCCTGAGTCAGGCTACCAGACATCCACCCTAAAAGCAGTTTAATTGATTTGGCATGTGTAAATGTCTATCTATTTTGAGCCACCCTGTATTCTAAAGTGTTCAATATCCAGGTCAAACCTAAAATTAGCCCCGATTCAGTCTTAACACATACGTGACGACAGGAGCATCTTGGCTTTTTCAGAGTGTGGTATCTTGCAGTAAATCAGTTTACACCAAAGTTAACCCCATCACCCACATCCTCTATAGTTCCACTGGTTTACTGAAGATTATCGATAAACAAGCTCTAGGTTTTTCCTATGACCCCAAAGGCAATCTGTGGCATCTGAGGAAGTATCCTGAGAGAACAGATTGAGCAACACAGTGGAATCAACACAAGCACACCCTTTGTTTCAACGCCTGGACTGGTCTACCCTTCTGCCAAGGTGCCAATGGTGTCCTCATACCCACCTTGACAGCCAATGTCAGTCAGGCTGAATCCATCTTTTTGTCCCGCCCAAAATTCACCACCACAAAAGGAAAATACCTTCATAGTTGTAACTGCTGACATTTGTGATCCAGTCATTAAATTACACTTCACCAGTTAAAACTGAGCCTGTAGAACTTATGGAGGGACATTTAATAATCAATCAATCAACCCTTCTGAAAATAATATCAGCTGCGGGGACAGCGTGCCGTAAATGTCGCCACATTAATGGCCCTTTATATAAAACAATACCCCCCTCACCTCCCGGAAGTGTCAGCCCAAAAAAATCCAAGTTCTGCAAACCTCTAATAATCATTCAATCACCAGTAGGACTTGTCCTCTTTTTGAAACTGAAAACAGAACAGCGGCTAATTATGAATAGCTGTTATTTTGTGTCATGTTTAGCACACCACAAGAACGGCTGGACGTTTAGGATACCTCGCTTAAGAGCCAAGCTGGGCAGAAATGCACCACACCACAAATGGAAAGACTGATCAGGCCGGGAGGTGACATTTTAGTGGCTGAAAGTGAGAGGGGAATTTCAAGCACTTGGGGGCCCTGGATATCGTCCCACTGAGCCAAAATGCTACAACGACTTCAGAACACAGGACTGAGAGAAACCTTCTGCTTGACCTTCAGCCTGTCCCGTTCAGATAGCCTCGGCAGGCACTCGGCCACCCAGAATAGCCGTTTCATTGACGTGAGGGGAAAAAATAAAAACGTTGCGCAGTCAACACTAAACTTATTTAGTTTCTGTGTGGGTATAATGTACTCTTAAAAATATCCTCCTCTGTGATGAGAAGCGTGTACAGATGGGTTCGGAAATATTTTGGTAATGAGTAAATGTGAATAGCGAGCAAGGTGATAAGGCGTTAGATATTTCTGCTATAGAACATCACTTAACACTGGACAGGGAGTGAGTTTGATTATTAGCTTTCTAACATGGTTTAACTTCACATCTTGACTCAGATTAAAACAAGTTATACTAATTGGCAGCTTTAATTTGTTACAGATATTGCTGAACACAAGCACAAGAGTAAAGCTTTTCAGCAATCATTGCTACTGTGTGTCATGTTGGTTCATTCAACTGAGCTGCAAATCAACAGTATTATGATTATCCAGAATATTCTTTCATTGAAAAACTACTGTTTATGTGACTTTTTTTGGTTCAGAAAATAATTCAACATTATCCAAAACAAAAGAGGAATAGCCAGCAAATACGTGTGAAAGGATTAAGAGTCCTGGGATTATTGTGAAGTATTTGACCCAGAGAACAGCCTCGACTGTGAGTCACAAGAAAGTGACCTCTGGGATTCCAGACCTAGACCTGGACTCAGCACCTATTTCCACACATTCCAAAGTGACATGTGTCAAACACTTTCACTTTGCCAAGGAGATCCCAACACCACCATTTCCTCACCTCAAAGTCATCGTCTGGTCTGGTCCTTAAGTCAAACCATTGATTTGTGAGTACAGCAGGACGTTATGCCAGATATTTATAATTTAAACATTGAATAACATGTAGCCAAAGCAATAAAACAGCACCTTACATTGAAATGTGGTTCGTTTCTTCACAATCAACACTAACAGTTTGAACTTGACCGATCCATGCATTCCATACCAAAATGGACGAGAGTCATTTGCTCTCCCCAACAGCAACAGTCCATTGAAAGCACTTTCGAAACAATATTGAAATTACCCACTTCAATTTAAAACAATCTTACTTTTAAAATGAGAGGCATCAGCTGTGTCCCGGATAAAGCAAAACTTATTTCTGAGAATTCGACAGCTCCCAAAACCTCTCCACCACATCTTTCCCACCTGTCTTTGGCCCCTTACCTTGGCCACCTGTAGGGGCTTCTTGTGCTCGGCGCCCCCCTGAAGCCTGAAGCCCCACGGCGCTCCCCCAGACAGGGTAATTATAACCTCCTCCGACACCATCGCTGTCTATGTGTCTGTCTGATTAGCTGTGCGCTGGGGCCCTCATTTGTGCTGTGCCATGACGGATGGGACTCCGACCCAGAGGACCCTTGCTTGTTCCTCCGTCGCGGCAATGGCCAGCACTCCTCGCACCCGGGCAGATGAACGCATGCACTGCCCGACTGAGACACAGCAACGGGGCAGGCTGGGAGTTTTAAAATAGAGAGGCACCCACCGTGGTGGCTGCTTACACTGTGGAATGTAGGCGATGGTGAGAGGGAGGATCCACCCCCCCCATCCACTCACCCCCTCCAACCCCTGGCTACCACCAGGCCACACTTGTCCTGTCAATCTGGCCTTTACACTGCCAGGGTTATGCTGATAGCTGGTCTAAAAATAGACTCTGGACTCCAGAGCTTTGTCTGAACACCTCCAGACCTGAAGTAGATGGAGGCCAGGGGACCGGGGGGTGGGGGAGTTGCAGTTTTGTTTCAAAATTAAGTCTGGTGCCATAACAAAATATATGATTATGATGTTCAGGTTATTGGACAATGTTTCACACCAATACCAGCATATATTCTTAAAATAGAAAAAAAATGAAACTCAGACATCACCCAAAACCCCCATATATATATATATATATATATATATATATATATATATATATATATCCCCTTTCCCCGCTCACAGATAACAATATCGTCGTTTAAACCTATTTAGATGATGATGATGATGGTGATGGTAATGCTGGTGTTTTTTTGTTTGAAAATCACATGGCTAATGAATTATGCTACCTACTCTGCTTGCAATACTTTATTAACTGACGAATGTCGTTAAGCGGTTAAGTAAGGTTAGTCTAATAAATGTAAATTTTCGCATTTTAATCACAAGACGAACAAAATAATGTGTTTTTGTTTTTTTATAGATATAGCTCAAAGATAACACCAAGAGGTAAAGAGACCACAACGACAGGACTCTCTCAGAAAACGATTTGATTGCGCCGGCGCAGTATCCGGGAATTTACGTAGCAAACAGCTGTTGCGTTTCCGGTGTACGTCTCCTACATCCGAAGTAGACCGGGGAAGGGATTAGTGGAGACATCACTCCAGGACGAGAGAGCTGAAAGTCTGCAGAGAACAGCTAGCTAAACAAACACGAGAAACCAAACCGAAGGAGTTCACGGCAACCGCCCGCTGGGATAGCGCAACTCCAAAATTTGACCCTTTAGAGGTGGGTGCGGGAGATACTATGTTAAATCCCTATGAAAAATTTACAAATCGTAACCTCACTCAACTGCCTGTCCCAGTTTTCCCCGTGTGTCACGGATAAACCCGGTCGGTAGGCCCGAATGAGTGAAAACCTGCTGTTTTTTTTCCAGTGCATAGTAATCTTTTTAACCCAAAAATGTACCGTTACACTCTCGCCAATCTAAGCTTCTTTAAGATCAGTGTTTGTTTTCCGTTATCCTGGATACCTGGTTCCTAGTTTAATTTATCCAGCTTTCTAGGATGCCGTTTATTGATTGTGTGCGAGTAGTCGTTCTACCACTCATTAAGTTGCAGTTCCCAGTAAACGTACAGAGAAAAGTACATAGTAACGTTATATTTAGTTTGCTACAATATCTGGCCTCAGGCTTTCATTTCCCTTAAGCATTCGAACATGATATAACCACACACATTGAGGGAAGTCTGTGAAAACGGGTACCTGCATTTTCGGTTTTTATAAACATACCGATTGTCATATTTTGGAGTGAATGTAGGGCGAGTTTGTGGTGCCCTCAGCATTTCTGCTTACTAGCGATATGGTACAAAATATGGGACTTTGTGCTGAAGGTGAATAACTTGAATTGGCGGTTCTGATGACAATGCCTGACACATTTAGGAAGATCTATAGTTGCGATGTCTGAACTTTTGAACACTTATATTTTGTTCAGTGTGGAGCTCCAGATTATGAGGATGAACTAGAATGAACGCCAACCAGCAAGCTCGCATGGCCTCACCCTATGGACAGACTCAGCCTGGCTATCAGGGGTATCCCCAGCCTGGATATGGGGGGCAGTATGGGGGTTACCCTGCCCAGTACGCACCTTACAATGGCCCCGCTCCGGGATACCAGCACGCGGGTCCACCGACAGGTAAGCGGTCCTTAGTCCTGTTCTGACCACCATGACCTGACACAAATTTGCGTGGCTTGGCGGTCCCCTGAGTCTTTGTTTTGTTGTGAACCACTTTAGGTCTTAACGCAAACTTTTAATGAAGGAATTTACACCGAAGGCTAAACTAAAGCCAAATGCCTTCTGTCCTTCCAGACTTCAACAGTTGCCTTACCACCTGTGCTTTGAAAGCAACTGTGATTTCTCATTTGACTTTTTCCTGATATTTTCTTGTGTTCCAGGGTATTCTCCTCATTTAGCCTTTCCTTCTAAGGTCTTTTCTGCAGATGTAGTTTCTGACCTGTCCTCTCCTCTAGACCTGGGTAACTTGTTTCACTCTGCCTGGCTAATTTCAGTCTACCTGCTTTGTGTAGTGACGAGGATGTTTGAGAGCCGCCAATCTGCAGAGCGGGATGCGAATGTTAATGTTAGCGGTGTTACTGGCACTGCACGTGAATGTTAGGCTGACACCCAGGCTATTCTAGTTCTCAGTTTGAAATTTAGTGACACAGGTGGCGGTAGAGGGAGTGTTGGCCCTTGGGGGTGGGGGATTAGGTGTATGTCATAGTTACATGATTCAGAATGTGGTTTTTGTGCATGCCTGCAAGATTGCATGCAAAAAGAGTGGTTCTTGATGGGACTGTGGTGGTGGTGGTGGTGTTGCTGTTGC
Organism: Hiodon alosoides; assembly: GCA_025775065.1. Classification (NCBI taxonomy): domain Eukaryota; kingdom Metazoa; phylum Chordata; class Actinopteri; order Hiodontiformes; family Hiodontidae; genus Hiodon; species Hiodon alosoides. The sequence goes on from JAOYSI010053835.1 coordinate 5,644, forward strand.
CGCCTTGTTTAATGTGTAAAAGGCCCATATGTGAATAGCCCTGAACAGATGTCTGTCTTACCCAGGTCCAGTACGGCCGCCCCCCAGTTCCGAGGCTCTTGTCCCAGCCTCACAGGCTTACGGTCAGTACCCCCAGGGAGGGGTACAGAATGGCCCCCCCTCCATGAGCAGCCAGCAGCAGAGGTGAGTCCTACCAGTACTAGTATTTAATTCACATTAAATTAGTAGTGTTTGGTTTTAATTGGTTGATGTAATCCATTAAGCGATTAAGTGCCTTATTGTTCCATTTTATTCTTTTTTGTATAAACTGTGTGTTAAAAATTGTTCGTGCTAACGGGCCAGAACAAATTCCTTGTTTGTTGTGAAACTTACTTGGCAATACAGCTCATTCTAATTGTAAACAATATCATCTGATATTCGTCTGCTCATGACAAAGACGAGGATGTTGCGTTTCGGAACCTGCAGTTTGGAGAGATCCCAGACACACACTGTGTCCTTGCTGTGCTTTGGTTTAGGCCGCCGGTTTCCCAGCCCTACGCCCCTGTGCAGGTGCCTCCTGCAGGAGCACAGCCAGCCTATCAGCATCCGCAGTACAGCGCTCCGCCAACCAGCACACATCAGATGACCAATCAGATGGCAGGGATGCGGATTGGCTCTGGTGCATCGTCGCTGACGGGCCCCGGTTATGGTAGTTCTCTAGCGGATGCTTTTATACAAGCAGAGAAATGCGGATGAAATAATTCCTTTTTTAAGGTCTCATACGGGAGCTTTTTGTAGCTCATCTTGCCTATGAAATAGTTAGAGGTCAATGACCTCGACTGACATTAGTATGACTGAGCTTCCTCTGAAGGCTTTCCTCGTGTTATTTTTCAGGTCCTCCCCCATCTTCTCAGCATTCGGCCCCCCCTTCCCAGCTCCCGCCTAACGTCAGCCTCTCGCAGGGTTCCACTCAGCCGTACTACGGGGTTCCACCTCTTGCGCCACAATCCCAACTCGGAGCTACAATGTTGCCCCCGCCCCCCCTGCCAGGAGCCGCACCTCCTTCCTCACAGACACCCTTTTCTGCCGCTCCCCCTCGTTCCAGCCAGCCCTCCTTCCCTGTGGGACCACCACCCACATCCCAGGCCCAGTTAACTTCGGGACCCCCCGCGGCCCAGCTTCCCTTTACCGGTGGCCCGCCGCCTGTCTCCCGGTCTCAGTTCCCTGGTGGCCCACCCCAAGAGTGTCCTGCCTCCCGACCCCCTCCTCCTTTCCACTCAGCCCCACCTCCCGCCTCTGGCCCCCCTCCCCCAGCAGGTGCCATGCCCAGGCCCCCACTAGCCCACCAGTCCCTTTCAGGGCCCCCTCTGTCCCAGGCCAACCATATCCCTCCTGGCCCCCCTGTGGCGTCCATGCCAGGACCCCCTTCACAGGGGACGCCCGGCTACCAGCCGCAGCAAAATGGTGAGTTGGTGAGGAAGCCTGTGTCCCTGGCTCCCGCCGTGTTGTAAGTCTTCAGAATAAGCCTATTGTAAAGTATTAGAATGATGATGTGGTTAAAAATTGTGTTAATATATTTACCAATGTGCCTATACTGGGAAACGGTTCTGTGCTGTGTAAAATTTCAATATCCACGAAGTATGTGGTATTACACTCTTTGCTTTTTTTAAAATGTAAATCGTTGGTGGCCATGTCAGTTCCTTCACATTGATGTTAGGGTTTAATGTGTTTTTATAACTGCAGCTACACTCAGAAATGCAGCAGTAAGCCTCATCATTAATTGATGGCGTTTGGTGGTAGTGATCTCTGTGGTCCCACAGTGTGGCCAGCTTAGCTCTCTGTAACTGGACCCGAGCGGTGTGGGTTTCCATGCTGATGTGTGACGGGCTGCAGCCTCGGGTTACAGCCAATGGCCTCTGGCCACGAGCGGGCCCAGATTGTGTGTGACCGTTCCCACGGAGACCCAACACTCTATCTCCCAAGTAGTCCCTGCCAGTTCACCTGGTTTCCCTCCTTTATTTAAACAAATGCAACAAAACATTGCACTTTCCAGACCTTGCTTTGGAAAGTGCCGTTGTCTGGAGGTTTCTCTTTATTGTGGAGTTTGAGCATTGGCTGATGTTCCCCAAGGTGCTTTTGGGCAGATGGGCGGGCCTCAGTCTGGCTACCCGGGTTCCTTTCCCGGGCAGCAGAGTTTTGGAGGTCCTCCCCCATCCCCAGCTCCCGCCCCCGCCCCCGCTCCAGCCCCTGGCCCACCACCCCCGAAGCGCCTGGATCCTGACTCCATCCCCAGCCCGGTAAGACTTCCGTGTTTGTTCTGGTCCCACGTTGTCTTTTTGTGTGGGTGAATGTTGTCACAATGCATCTTATTTAGATGAGATGAGACGAGCACCTTGGATTGAACCGTTTTTGATGAGAATATGGTTTGCTAGGCTCAGTCGGTAAATGCATTCGCAGGTTTCACATCCCGATGACTATTGGCTGAGTCCCTCAGAGCCTCTCTCGGCTCATTGCCAACCTGCAGCTCCTGTAATGTCAGCGCTTCAGACAGGGACGTAACTCCCCACCTCCCGCCTGCACTGCGTAATGACATGGTTGTCTCAAAGACACCTCGTGTGGGGCGGCCAGATTAGTAACGACCAGCGGAGATCCATTAGCGCAGTTCCCAATTCCAAATCGGGGAGAAAGTGCAATAATAATGAGTCATTCCTGTTTAATTTTAAGCAGGGTTGGCCTTCATTGTGCAAGATGGGCGCTTTGCAGCCATTGGTTTGGTTAGAGTCACAGGGTCATTTAGCATCAGCCAAGGCTTCGTGGATATTTTCTCTCTATAGTAGTGCTTTCCAACACTGCTTTTCTCCGCACGAGTAATACGTGTTAACATTGTACTGTGCTGTTGCTGTCAGTATTGTTTCTCGACTTTTGCCTCCCTACTTCATACGCAGTTAGCGTTGGAGTGTGGCTTAAGTGTTTAATCGGTACTGATACAATTGCCCGCTATTTAAGCTCTTTAAAACATGACCAGGTCTGTAGCCCTCCGTGTTTAGATCAGGTGGTGTTCAGTCTGAAAGCCACCAACACGCTTGCTCATGCCTACGTCTGTCTGTTCTGCTTGCCATCTTTGGCTGCTCAGCCGTCTAAATCCTGGTGGTAATTGATTACTGACTACTAAGGAAATTTACTGACCGAGGAAAACTTAGTTTAGGTAAAAATGAAGGCGACACTGTCGAAAGCCACTTTAAACTTTTCTTAGTATGTTAAGGTTAAGGGTATTTAAAGTGGTGCATAGCATCTGTCAGTTACAGAACTGACTGAATTGTTTTGTTTTTTTTTCTTCCTTCCATTAGAGACTTTAGGTTATAATTTGAGAATCGTTTTGGATTAATCGCTCTGTGACCAGTTCTATGACTCGAGTCATATTACCTGAATCTAGATGTGGTGATCTGTGGTCCAGGTCAACGTGTTCAGTCACGGGCCGCTGGTGAAAACGCGATAAGACGGCCATGTGCAGCCTGCAGTTGTGTCTCGTGCACTACCCAGGACTTGAGCCAGAACTTTGCATGAGCTGAGATGTTGTCTGAAGGCGTGACTAACGATGAACTGTGGCAGGACAGCAGTGACCCTTCTTTTTTTGTCTCTCCTCACCTTTCATTAACCTCCTTTGTTTGTTTTGTGTAAAACGTGGGACATTCTTTACCTCCTTGTGATTAAAAGCAAGCCACCGTGCTGCCTCCTGTGCAGAAAACGAAGCATAGAATAGACCCAGATGCTATTCCAAGCCCAGTAAGTGCAGCGTGTCCGCATGCCTGTGCGTTTGTGTCTGCGTCTCCCGCCCCGCCCCGCCCTGCCCCCACGGTGCGCCGTTGCCTGCCGCCTCTCCCCACGTATGGCCAGCCACCTTCCCCTTCTATTGCCCGTCCGTGTGGCCGATGCCCAGGGCTACAGCCTCTCCCACACTCGCCTTGTGTACGCACGCACTTGAAAAAGGAGTAACGGCGCGTTAGTTCGTTCCGTATATGCACATGTGTATGCGTTCGTCCGCTGAGGATTGGGGCGCTCTCTCACTGTCAGATCTCAGGAGCAAGCCAACAGACTGCATGTGTGGTTAGATTTGTCAAGTCGGAACAACGTGAGATGAAAGACGAAAATCTTGAAATGTTGGGGATAGTGGTCTGCGATTGACGGCAGAAAAAAAATCTAACTGAAACTCAAATATTAATATTTGTTGACTGTCAAAGTCTTAAATGCTTTAAAGGCAGCCCAATACCCTTCTGAGTCATGAAGTATTCATGCTATTATGTTTTTGATTGACTCAAAAATGACCCTGTGCTAAACACAGGCCGTCTGTCATGAGAGCTGTGTAATTGAATTGTTGCTAATTTTACTGTACGTGGCATACTGAAACTAACGTTTCTGAAAACTTTAGTATCAGTAAGTAACGTCTAAATGAATTTGTCTCATCGAGGTGGTTGGCATGTGATAGTAATTGCAGTGCTATAAATTTAGTGAGGGTGTTGTTCCAGTGGGGAGAGGGTTGGGTGAAAAACTCCAGTCTTATTTTAGAAGTTTTTCAGGATCGGTGATACTCAAATGCAAAATAACAAATGTTAAACTAGATGCTAACTTCTGTCGCGTGGCGCAGTCCTGACATTCCGGGTTAATGAGGTGTAAAGTGGATTCAAGCTCATTTTCAAATTCCAGTACGAGATTGGCGTTCTGGCTCTGCTGTAAAGAATGATCTTTTATGTTATTTGTGTGTGTGGTTTTTAGTTTGTGCATGTGTGTGTTGGTGAAGGCGTGCTTGCTTTTGCATGTGCGCGCGTGTGTGTTTGCGGATGCGCCTCTCCTCACCTCGCTGTCCCCCTCTGGTTCAGATCCAGGTGATCGAGGACGACCGGGTTAACAAGGGCAGTGAGCCCTTCTCCACGGCCACCAGGGGTCAGGTCCCGCCTCTTGTCACAACCAACTTCACTGTCAAAGATCAAGGTGAGGGGCGGTCACCCACACTTCCTCCTCCGGCGTATTGAAACGCCTCGGACGATTTTCTGCAACCTTAACTTCCTGTTTGTTCCTGAAGTGTGACTCTGTCCCCCTACCTGTGGTTCAGGTAATGCCAGCCCCCGGTACATCCGATGCACGGCCTACAACGTGCCCTGCACCTCTGACATGGCCAAGCAATCCCAGGTGCCCCTGGCAGCCGTCATTAAGCCCCTGGCCTCCCTGCCTGCCAACGAGGTGAGATCTCTCCTATGTGCCGAGTTGTCGTATTAGTCCTGTGGGTTTCATCGGACACGCGCACACACCCCTAGGGCCCCTTTTTAATGTTGAGATATCTCTGTGGGATTTCTCCGGCCTTTTTTTTTTCAACCAGGTGACATCTGTTGTTGGTAGGATTGAATGGACATACCAATGTTCTGTCTCTCCCTTTCTTGTTGTTGTCTCGGATACCTTACCTAGCGCTGGTAGAGGATCAGTTTAGGATCAATGGTTGGGATTATGGTTTTGGTTTTGATTAGTCAATTCAGGATCAGCGCCTACTGGAATTATGTTTTTATCCGGTGCAACTTTTAAACTTTTAAACAAAATGTTCGTTCCCGACACCACGTCAAGTGTGTCGGTCAGTAGAGACTGTTTTTCCATGGCCCAGATGTTTTCTGTTGCGCTGCGTGTTTCTGGCCCGTTTGTTCCCATGACGCCCTCTCTTCACTTTCTCCCGTCTCTCATAGTTCTTCTCTGCACTTCTCTCTTTCTGCGAAGCCCCCGCAACCCTCCTGCCATATTTATGTTACTAATGATAGACGTTTTTTTAGCACCTTCCCTTCGCAGCTGCCTAAATAAATCAGCGGTGGAAAGTGATCTGGGTTAGGCACGGCGAGGGTAGGGAGAAGTCTGAGCTTTTACGCCTACATCGCCCCCTTCTGGGAAGCGCACAATGCTGTCATGGGATTGTTCCTCACCAGTTTGATGACGCCGGGCCTTCCATTTGGATCGAGTGTACCGACCTATGTTTCGTGGCAGTATCCATCAGAGGCTACATTTCAGCTGGAACTAATTTGCTTGAATGGGTTTGGGGCTATTTGTTTGTCAAAATAAAATGCTACAAGGCGGGCGTTCCTCCCTCTCCACAGGCACCCCCCTACATCGTGGATCACGGAGAGAGCGGTCCCATCCGGTGTAACCGGTGCAAGGCCTACATGTGTCCCTACATGCAGTTCATCGAGGGGGGGCGCCGCTTCCAGTGCGGCTTCTGCAGCTGCGTGACCGACGGTGAGCGTTCTTCACCGTCAGGGCCTCGGGTTCCAATCTGCTAGCATGGACACTCCCTTGAAGAACTTCTTGTGGAGATGTCAGTGGAAATACGTTTTTTTTCTCTCCCTCTACCTGCTTCTAGTGCCTCCTCACTACTTCCAACACCTGGACCACACCGGCAAGCGCGTCGACTACTACGACCGCCCTGAGCTGTCCTTGGGCACCTACGAGTTTAGGGCCACTGTTGACTACTGTAAGGTATCTGTCACCAAAGGAGGTTTTCATCCCTAAATCTTTATTTCTGATTTGCTGTTTTCTCTAAGTTTAGGGGGGAGGTTACAAAGGTCCAATGGCTTGTGAAACACAACAGGCTCTGTATTTTAAAACCCACTCTGACTGGGAGACGCGGCGGGCTCCGTACGTTAAACCCACTCTGACTGGGAGACGCGGCGGGCTCCGT
>JAOYSI010053846.1:10178-25210 GCA_025775065.1 Hiodon alosoides
GGAAGAGCAGGGGGATGAAGGTGACTGGCAGCTTCAGGCCCCGCCTGACGGAACAGCTAGGCCACAGCAGCAGGAAGCCACCTGTTTTGTGGCTTTGGAACTTTGGCCTACTTTGGTTTTGGCTTTGGTTTACTTGTGTTTCTTTTAGTGTTTTGTGCTTGATGTTTTTAGCCATCAGGGTTCATCAATTTCTCTGTCATTTCTCTTCAATTTTAAGTTGTATTTAATGGATGAAAGCAGTCAATGCTGTGGTATTTATGTCACGTGTTCACAAAAGCCTTAGGTTAAGGCCAAACTAAATTTGTCGGAAGCTCTGAGCAGGAAACCTTGACATCCGCACAGAAAAGAACTGCCTGTGGTATTCGTAGGAATTAAAAATGTACCTCGGACGGTTTGGGAACATGGAATGGAACTGATTAATGTGAAATGATTGTTTTGGTTTAATTTAATTCCATTTATAATTTGTGTCCACTTTTCGTGGTGAATTTTGTCCAGAAAATTATAATGCATTCTAATATGTTGAGCAGGAAAATCATATTGATATTACTTGAATCAACACCGAGCTACTCTACTCTACCGAAGGAAGGGAGTGAGAGAACACAAGTTTGGCTGTTGGACTCTGGGGAGTGGTTGGTCCCTGCTTCACTATTGCATCTGTCAATCCTTTCCATGCGTGCCAACCCCCTAAAGGTGTGATATCTCCCAAAGATCTGGTGCAGCACCAGCTGAACGGAGAAAGAGAAAAGACGTGAACCTGAACACGTATGTTTTGGGATGTATGTATTGAAGGTGCCACAATTTAAATAGGGAACATGAAAATAATTTGTAGCCAGAAGAAAACCGCCGTGGCTACCGTGTGCTACCATGTTTAAAGCTGTGGAGTTGTCCCACCTTTGCCTCGTATCCCAAAAGCACCAGCACAGAAATGGGAAAATGTGCGCCTTTGACGGTCCTCCTTGCTGTGAGTATATATATTCCAGACAACCAGTGGTAAACAACAAGATAACTATATTTATGCAAGTGCCCAAGTTTATCTGAAGCCTGAACCTCTGAAGAAACTTGCATACATGAGGCTACTCCCGCTCTATGTATTTATGGCGTAGCATGGGTGAAGAAGGGACATTTTCTGCAACTTTTTTTAACGAAAGGATTCCCAATTAAATGCGTAGGAAGAGGATTCCAAATTTAGCCGACTTAATTAGAAACATATCTCGCTGTTCCTCGTGGTACTATATGCAGGTTTAAAGATGTGTTTCAGTGTGTGCGTCAGAAGCCAAGGTTAAGCCACAAGTCTTATCAGAAAGAGGTCTCTAGTAGTTGCTCTTCTCGGTGAGTGTTTGCTGATATCTGTCCCAGGCTGGACCAGGCCACGGACTCTCCTTGTTGGACCTATTCAGTGTTCACGTCATGACAGCGATAATGGCAGGAGTGTTCCCTGAATTAGGCATCACGGGTTGCACGCCGGGACAGTGTTTTCCCTCACGTGGCTCTGTCCTGCAGCATTACTGGGGTTTTTTTTTTTAACCCTCCTGCATTTCCTTCCCTGTCACGACAAGGCGCACATTAAAAATAGGTGGTAAACTGGTCATTGGTACACTGTATATGGGAAAATCCTTTACCAATCTGCCCATTGGTCACCCATCAGAACTGTGCTGTATGGTGTGATATTTTATCTAAGGTGGAGAATAGACCACGCAGAAGTGCAGGGGCTCTGGACATGATGTCAAGGCATCTGTGCGTTTGGTTTAAAAAAAAGTGCTGCAGTTAAAACTATAAAAAAAACTATAAATGTACTTTGTTTTGGCACGCTGACATAGAGCTTACTCAGACCTGAGTGATTGATTACTTATACAGCCTTAACAAGTGAACAGTAAATGACAGATTACATTACCTGACTTAAGCGGCCCTGGACACAATGTGAAAATGCAATTTTGCAAGCATTGCTACGTCACAATTTAAGATTACCTTTACAAAAGTATGTCAGGTTAAGCTCATGATTTAGTGAAATTTTTCAAATGTATTTTCCTCTGCATTTTCTTATGCGTTACTGTGTGGGTGCAAGGAGTCAGTGGCACAAGTCAGTCTGTTTAGGGCTGAATTTTCTGCTTGTGTGTGAATTGCCAGTAGTGTGGTAGGGTCCTGGGCTGTTTTCTTATTGAAATTGGTAGGCTTAGCAAATCTGTTTCCTCTGTTACTAAAATAATCACTTTTAAAGTGGCGCAAAGTAAATATTTGGCCTGCTCTGAATTCTTTTGTTTAAGACTCTACCTTATTATTTGTAATAAATATTTTGAAAGGTTTGTCGGGGTTTGGACCATGCCAAGTTTTAAGTGCTCTGCACCCCTCTCCTGCAGGACCAGGGTGGAGAGCCGAGCTCCGACCCTCCGATCACCTGGTGTCGGACTTTGACTTCGATGTGGTGGTCGGGGCGGACGGACGTAGGAACACGCTGGAAGGTGAGTGCCCCAGAAGGTTGTTGAGCAGTAGTGGCGTATCCTTCAGTAACCAAAGCCCATCCTGTGCTGACTGTACCAAGTCCAGTGATAGACACATGAGCATCTTGCCCTGGCAGTTTAAGCATTGAACTTTTACTGAAACGATCCAATGATATGTTTTCCATTTGTCAGCTCAACCTCCTCAGTTTATACAAGACCTTATAAGGGCTCTGGAACGTATTTATTACTCATCATCTTTTTCATGCTTTCATCATCCTCCATTTACTGTTAAAGAGCTATGAAGCTGTAAATTTAAACCTGCCTCTGTAATACATTTCACAGGGGTAAAGCTCTTTAACTATATGTCAGGCCATTCCTTCCCCTTAGACGTAGGCGAGATGGAATTTACTGCAGGACTATCAAAATGATGCAAAAACCACAGGCCCCACTGAGTCGTACAGACGGCATCAGGGTTGTCATTTTTACGCTATACAAATGAGGTGCTTGTCTTTGAGAAAAATGCTTTTCCCCCTGACTAAAATAAAAATTTTGATTCACCCGTTTGCCTTGAACAGTATGAAAAGTGGTAGCAATCATGCGGCTCCAACCGCTTTTCTGGCACATCTGGCTGGAGGGCGGTGGTATTGGGGGGTTAAATATAATTGTGGCTGACTAATCGTTTAACAGGGAAGCAGACGTGTTTGGAAAGAGTGACGTTAGAGGGCAAACTGGTGCTAGTGTAATGGAACAGTTCTGGTCATTCTGGTGTGGTTCACCATTTGAAAGTATTTCTCAGGGACTAATAAATTATGTGTAATGCACAACGACGGCTGGCTTATAACTTATAGACCCAGTTCTTGAGGACCGTCAAGAACTGGGATCGGACTGACTGATTTTGGCAGACCATTCTAATAAATCGTTGGACCTTTCAACCCATGCCTGAACTAGCCTGCTTGCATGGAGTGGAGTTTAGGTGCCTTTCAGACTTTGCATAAAACACCTCAGAAAAGAATATCATCGTACATATTACCACAAATATTTGCAATGTCGTGGTAAGCGTTAAACTAGTAAGACGTCACAAAAATGTTAAAAGAAAACACCGTCCGTTAGCTTATGTCAATACCTGTGCCCGCATGGATTATCTGCTAAGATGAAAAGATACCCTTCTTTTCCCTTGGCTTTCACATTCTGTGGCTCTGCAGTGAGGTGTTAAAGGTATCCCTCCCCCACCACAGGCTTCAGGAGGAAGGAGTTCCGCGGGAAGCTGGCCATTGCCATCACGGCCAACTTCATCAACAGGAACACCACGGCCGAGGCCAAGGTGGAGGAGATCAGCGGCGTGGCCTTCATCTTCAACCAGAAGTTCTTCTTGGAGCTCAAAGACGAGACGGGTAGCTGATAATGGTCTAAGCCCGCAGAACAGAGAGCGTTAAGCTGCAGGGTACTGTGGGGCATTAATTCCCCCTATTTTACCCTGACTGTAGAATGTGCTTTCTGGCTGTCAGCAGTCAGTGGCACTCAGACAGTTATGCCTGGTATGGCCTACTCCTGTCTTAGCCGGAGAGAATTCCTTATTTTTGGACAAAGAGTATGTGGTAGTGCCCCTGTTGTTTTAGACAGCCCACGCGAGGGGGAGGTTTCTATGCCCTGGGGCCCTGGACCATCTTCTCGCTGGGGCCAACTTCAGGGATGTGGAATTCTCTCATCTACAATCCGACTTTAATAAAATCACAGCACCACATGACGTTGCACAGGGGTGCACACTTTCGGACAATACCAGCTCCCCTCCCCCACTCCCACCCCCGCGGTTGGCTGCTGCCCTCTCGTAGCGCTGCTTACTTTTCCCGCTACCCCAACCACAGCGCTGATAACTTGACCTGGCGCACCAACCACAGCGCTGATAACTTGTCCTGGCGCACCAACCACAGCGCTGATAACTTGTCCTGGCGCACCAACCACAGCGCTGATAACTTGTCCTGGCGCACCAACCACAGCGCTGATAACTTGACCTGGCGCACCAACCACAGCGCTGATAACTTGTCCGGGCGCACCAACCACAGTGCTGATAACTTGACCTGGCACACCAACCACAGCGCTGATAACTTGACCTGGCACACCAACCACAGCGCTGATAACTTGTCCGGGCGCACCAACCACAGCGCAGATAACTTGTCCGGGCGCACCAACCGCAGCGCTGATAACTTGTCCTGGCGCACCAACCACAGCGCTGATCACTTGTCCGTAACGCGGCCGTTCATTTCACTCTTCTGACGTGTTTTTTCGCAGGCATAGACTTGGAGAACATTGTGTACTACAAGGACAACACCCACTACTTTGTTATGACGGCCAAGAAGCAGAGCCTACTGGACAAGGGAGTCATCATCCATGTGAGTGACCAGCGTCTGAGTGGACCGTCACCCCCCCGGCCAGGCTGTTTAAATCACACCCCTAAATGCAGCGGTCATCCCCAAAACCAGATATACAGACTCGGAGCTCACTGGCTTTTCATCAGCTGTGCAACTGGCACGGCTTCATGCCTCACTCCATGACTTGATTCATAAAAATGTAGCACTACACATTGTCGTGGAATGTAGCCCACGCAGTTTTCATTTCAAAGTGGAGTCACTGTGTGACTAACTGAAATATGAATCGTGTATTACTTACTCCATGTTTAAAAGCATCAGATTTGGAGGACTTAAAGGTGCATAACTGCCTGCTTGGCGATTAACGTTATGGTCATGAAGTCATTCATTTTCTCTAACAACATACATACCAAAATCATATCAAATGTTTACAGTGTTTTTTTTAGGACTGAAGTGTGCTTTACCGCTACTTCATTTTAAAAGGAATTTTTTTTGCCTCCCACTGAATTCAAATTGGTTTTCTAATTCCTGGCTTTACTGCGCAAGAGTAATGATTGTTTATGCCATCATGGCCTAACCTCTGTTTAAATAGATCTGCTGCCACGGCGCCATTATGGCCTCATGAAAGTCACATTTTTTATAAGAGTTAACGGTCTACTGACAGTCTGTGAAAGCCCTAAACTTACCAGTATCTTGAAGGTGAACCTCTCCATTTAGTATGTGATTTATGTACTTGGGAGGTGAGGCCTGGCAAAAATAACTAGGGTTAGAACCTAGGGTTGCTCGGAAGTTGGGTTTTTCCTCCCCAGAAGTTGATTAAAGCTGAGTAAAGCTAAATCACCAAAGTGGCACTAGAAAGGTGAATTGATGGCACTAGAAAGGCGTATTGACGGCACTGAGGCGACGGATTGGCTGACTCTTCCCACCTCCCGACGGCAGGACTACATTGACACGGAGAAGCTGCTGTGCAGTGAGAATGTAAACCAGGAGGCCCTGCTCTCCTACGCCCGCGAGGCCGCCGACTTTGGCACGGACTACCAGCTGCCCTCCCTGGACTTCGCCATTAACCACTACGGCCAGCCCGACGTGGCCATGTTCGACTTCACCAGCATGTACGCCTCAGAGAACGCCGCGCTGGTGCGGGAGCGCTTCGGACACCGGCTGCTGGTGGCCCTGGTTGGAGACAGCCTGCTGGAGGTGAGGAGGCCTGCCGCAGTGTGGGCGACTAACTCAGTCCCGTTCTTCTGCTTACAAGGTCTGGCAGTTTAACGCTGAAGAATCCAATGTGTAATTCATTATGAAAGTTGCTATAGCAAACAGACTTTTATTTGGTTACTTTTGAAAAAAACCCCCGCCCTGTCTACTTTGAGGGGTCTCATTGATCTTGCAGCTCGTTTGTCTTCACACACAACTTTGTTTCCGCTGGCAACCCTGTTAAAATATATAAAGCTCTCTTCCCTTCAGCCATTGTTTATTATAAAGGGATCCCCACACGATATCTGTTGCCAAACCTCAACTACCACTAGGGCTGTTGGGATTAAAAAAGGGTTCTGTACTTCAACACTGCCAATCTGACAAGCTCTTAAATACAGTAAGGTTGGGATGCCACTCAGCCAAAAGACACTAGCTGCGTGCATAAAGGTGCTCGTTGTGCACGCGTCTGTGCACCCAGAAACGTGTGTAAAGCTGCATTCCCATCCTGTTGGTATTTGTTGATTGCACGGAGCATGGAACGTGTCTCAACTGGCCTTGCACACCGGTCCCTGAACCAGAAAAAATGGCTCTTAAAATGTTCCCAGAGGTTAACCCAGCCAGACGCTGGCTGTCTGTCAGTGGAAGTCTGGGATGTTTGAGGAGTGGAGGAGAATGGCTTTGGGAAAGATCATTGATCCATACCCACCGTGAGCAGGAAGGATATGGGCCGGGCCCTCAGCTCTGACGGTCCATGTCTTTGTAGCCCTTCTGGCCCATGGGTACGGGATGTGCGCGAGGTTTCCTGGCGGCGTTCGACACAGCATGGATGGTGAAGAGCTGGGCGCAGGGCCGAGCCCCCCTGGAGGTCCTGGCAGAGAGGTGAGTGGATAAACAGTCCAATTTCACAACAAAGAACGGGGCCCGTGAACGGGGGCCCATGAAGGCGGCCAGAGATGGAGAGGATGACCATACAAGCCTGAACCTAAAAACATTTCACAAATATATTTGTAACTCACATATTTGTGGGTTTGACAAAGCTTAAGACTTATTGGATTTAGTGTGAGGTGTTAATGATGAAATTAAATCATAGATTATTTTGGTCCGCAGTTTATTACTAAAAATTATACACATCATTAAGTGCTCTTGTATCATAAACTTCGACTGAGAAATAAATTAAGAAAACTAATTTGAAAATGGACATTAGGTTTGAGTTGGCTTACCATATTTGGCTGTGTAAAAGACTTCCACCCAACACACTCTTCGTGTGAGTATCCCGATTACGGAGGGTTTGTGTTATACCCGTGCCCTTTTCCAGGGAAAGCCTGTACAGACTTCTACCACAGACCACCCCTGAAAACATCACCAAGAACTTTGAACAGTACACCATTGACCCCAGCACTCGCTACCCCAATCTCAACTCCAACTGTGTCAGGCCACTCCAGGTGAGTTTTTGAATGCCACGACCGATGTCACATGTCAACGGGTCTGATCAAATATATTAAGTTATAGCCCCCCCCCCTCCCATTCTCCACTCTCTCCTAAGGTGCGCCACCTGTTCGTCACTGGGGAACTAAAGCCCTGCGCTCTGGAGCGCACCGCCTCCGCGCGCCGGCCCGTGAACCTCCGCAGACAGGGTGAGTCTCACGGTTGGTGGCTTCAGCACCAGGTTTCAATTGGAGGTTCCTAATTGGTGCCTGGCTCCCTCCCCTCCGCTATCCGAGGCCTGTGACTCGGCTGCAAGCAAAGCCCTGTTTGCGGATTAGACTTGGGTGGGCCGACAGTGGTCGACGTGAAAACTGCTTCCCCAGGACTTGTGTGACCTCAGCTGATGTAAGCCCGTGGAGATTAGAGGCCTCCTTAACGAAGCCGGATGGTTGTCACGTTCACCAAGCGACAAGGGGTTACCAGGGTCCCCTTTTTCCATGTCCCTGCGTGAGGATTACTGTCAGGGGGGCTTACACTTATCCCTGGGAGACTTTTCAACCGAGTGAGCCAGTGACCATATGGTTCCTTGACAGTAGGTGTTTTGTCTTTGCGTAGGGGACCAGACACTGCAAGGTTATGTTTTCCCCTGGCTGAGTTATGAGGAAAAGGGGGCATTTGGTCTGGTCCCTTCCACAAGCTCCGCCGTTTGTGGACACGCACGACAATGGCCCAGTACTCCTGAGGCATTTACACTATACAGCATGTACTAAGCTTGTGTCTAATCGTTAAAGCCTAATCATATTACCCACTGACAGTCAGTTTCTTCTTGGGTTCATTTTCCCACTCAGGGATTCGTGTGAAAGGAAAGCCCCCCTCTGTTTGTTTGTGATACTGGGCGGTCTACCTGACATGAGGACCGCTAAAAGGTGTGCTTGTTGTTCCTTTAGGATTAAAAGTGGTGCTCCCTTAACAACTGCAAGGAGTAGCCAGTGAAATCTCATTCCCTACAAAATGTAGATGTGCTGTATTTCATAATGCACCCGTCTTGTTGTGGACATAAAAAATAAAGCCGATAGTCTCGGCAGTTACACTTCTTCACATATGGTACCCTATCTAATGATTTTATGTATTTTGGTATTGATTATTTGTAGATTTTTGCCCCTACTCCAGTCCGGGGAAGAAATAGTGTAGAAGTGACCAACATAGTTAGCTTGGCGGATACTCTTCAAACGTGATGAGTTTCACATTCCATGATATCAGATCAGACATGTCCTGACAAAAAAAAGTTTTGTTTACAAAAAGCTTGTCATAGTCTTTCTCAGTTTCTAACAATGGTAACCATTATGTAATCTTCTCTGTGACAAAGCAAATATCGTCACCCTGTAACCCCAGCATTTCGTCAACAATGACCTAATTTCTCAGAATCACTCAGTGCCGTTTCAGGTTTTTTGCGTTTTGTTAGCCCCTGATGGGCTGGCGTTTTTCTGAATGTCGTCGGTGTTCTTGGCCCTGCTGGGCGGCGTGTCGCTGAGTGTCGTCGGTGTTCTTGGCCCTGCGGGGCGGCGTGTCGCTGAGTGTCGTCGGTGTTCTTGGCCCTGCGGGGCGGCGTGTCGCTGAGTGTCGTCGGTGTTCTTGGCCCTGCCGGGCGGCGTGTCGCTGAGTGTCGTCGGTGTTCTTGGCCCTGCTGGGCGGCTCACCTAGCCGAGCGCTCTCACCCCGCCAGGTGTTCTCACCCTGCTGGGTCTCGTCCCGTTTCTTGCAGAGTCGGAGATCCGACCCAGCCGGCTGGTGACTTGGTGCCAGAGGCACACAGAAGGCTACAGGAATGTGACTGTGTGTGACCTCACAACCTCCTGGAGAAGCGGTCTGGCCCTCTGTGCCCTCATCAACAGCTTTCGGCCTGACCTCATGTAAGTCACACTTCATCTCACACGCACGCAAAAATGCATGCCACACACAGGCACACCGTTTCACACCCTCTTTTTCACACTCACACACCAGGCAAGGCACCAGGAACCCATCCGTAAGAAATCACTCACTGTATATTTTTTAAATCCAGTTAGAAATTCTGCATGTGTTGCCTTAGTTATTTGTTATGCACACTTAAAAAAAAAATCAATTATTCAGAAGCATGTGCTCGATATTTTGTGTGTCTTTTTAAAATATTTTTACATCCTGGTGCTTTTGCTGAATCTCACTCATGGTCAATGCCTGTGAATGCTGCTGGGTCTTCAGAGGTAGATGTAATTTAACCGAAGGCACCGAGGACCTTATCTAGCGATGAAAACAGAGGAGAGGAGTTTGCACAGCATTCCGACTGAAATTCAGACTTCTCATCCAGGGCAATGAATTACTTCAGTCCGACTATTAACTGTAATGGGGGCTTCCAGGCAGGGCACACTGTGATCACCCTGTTATAAGGCTCTGATGTTCCTTCCTCTCCTCTGTCGTGGTAGTGATTTTGACTCACTCAATGTGGAAGACTCTGCCAAGAACACCCAGCTGGCTTTCGATGTCGCTGAACGCGAGTTTGGCATCCCGCCTCTTACTGTGGGAAAGGAGACGGCGACCGACCTGGACAAGCTCAGCATGGCCACGTACCTCTCCAAGTTCTACGAGATGTTCCGTGGTGCGCCCACACCCAGCGCAGGTATGGGTTGGATTTCACGTCATGTTTTTTATTTTTCACTGGTGGAAACCGAAAGTGAACCTGGTTCTCCAAAGCGAGTTTAGTAAAAACCTTTACTAAGACTTAGTTTAGCGGACACCATACCAACAAATGTGTTTTACAGGTTTAGGTTTTCCGCAATTATACAGCTGGATATTTACTGTTGCAGTTTGGCTTATGCTGTCATTTAATTGTATAACAGCTGTGGATTTGAACCAGCAACCCTCTGGTTATATGCCTGATAGCTTAACCACAAATCCACACGGCTGCCCACCCTGGACACCTTTGAAACTGTTTTTGGTATTGTCTTGTTTTGAAAGGATAGTGCGTCACTAAACGCCTCAGTGGGGCTGATAGTGCATCTGGGGCGTCAGGTAGAATTGACTACGCAGTGCAGGCTGAAGTTGATGGACTGGTTAAGGTTGCGTGATCCGCTTTCAACTTTAGCCCTGTTTTTCTATTGAGGGTACTCTCAATTCAGGGCGTTGTTATCATATGTCATATGTAGCTGTGCTTGTGTGTGTGTGTGTGTGTGTGTGTGTGTGTGTGTGTGTGTGTGTGTATATATATATATATGTAATTATATTGACTGTTTGTCAGTCAGTAATGTCTTTGCTTGACACAGGTTCCAGGAGAGAAAGTGAGGAAAATGAGGAGTATTCCACAAAGTCAACCAACTATCACAATGCCATCAATCTGCCACTGCCAAGGAAACGGATACCAAAGGTGACACTTAAACTCACAAGTACACATCTGAAAGTATTGAGTGGCTATGACCACAACCAGATGTGTAGAAAGGCGTGTGTTGACTCCCTTCAGGCCTTGTTACTCATCACTTCATTATACATCATTACTTATTTTTATTAACTTAATGCAGAATGGTAGCATTAGGATTTAAAGGAATCATTCCTTTAAATCAGAGTACGAAGTACTGAATGTCACCAAATGGTGGCTCAAGTAGCTTTGCTTTGTTCAAGCTAGTCAACAGGGCAAAGATGGAACTAATGACTGGATTACCTTTCAGGGTGACAAGACGTATGAAGGCAAAGACTCGACGAGCAAAAGACGAAGAAGATACTGTAACTATTTGGATGAGGTTGGTCTCAATCAGCCGTGCATCTAATGGTTTAGACACACCGAGCATTTGTGTACCTGATGGTACAGCGCACGTTACTGGTGACACTGATTGGTCTGTGTTTTTTGTATTCCAGGCAACAAACTTTAGCAGTCTAACCACCGGTGTTGGCGGGGAGCTGAAGGAGAACAAGGTCCGGTCCATGGCCACACAGCTGCTGGCCAAGTTTGAGGGAAATGGCTCCAGTGTCGCCCTCCGCAGGCAGGTCAGGAACACTGCAACGTCTCTGCATCTGGGCGCCCTCCTCTGGCTGCTTGTTTTGCAAGGGTGTTATTTTTGGGGTTTGACGTTCCCTTGGTGACGATGGTGCTGCTGGTGCTCAATTCTTTCTGACATTAGATCAGCTAGTAATAAATACATTGTGAATGTATTGCATTTACTCTTCAAAAATGACCTATAGCGAACTACTGTCTGGAAATGTCACATCCGGATTAAGGACGGGCATGAGTGCTTGATCCTCGAGAACTGGAAAGGTGTGATAAACATTTACGCATGAGAGATTCTCTGATAAAGATGAGAAGGCGGGTGTGAATCACATCTTTAACTGCACCTTCCTGATGATGCAATCCTGTAAGGGCGGGCAATCGGAAAGTCTGCTAATTGCTAGCATGGTGCTAAAAATACATGAGTCCTCTCGGTTGTGTTAGGGGAATGGGCTTTAGAGAATTGCTGCAGTTGGAAAACAGTGTGTCATCACTCACAGGCACAGCAAGCTCAATCTTCCGGCTAAGCGCTAATTGAGCATTCCTACTATTTCAGATTCGGCCAAGAGTGTTGTCCACAGCGGGACTAATGGTTAACCGGCTACATGGCGCCTCTTAGAGATAGCCCGGAGAATAAACGCAGTTTTCCCACCTCACCGTCCACATTCCGTACAAGGGCGAGGAAAGGTGGTTCTATTGTCAAAGACTTGAAATAGCAGCATTTAAGAAGGCTACTGACGGCACTGGTTCGTTTTTTTTTTGTTGCAGTAGTAATACACGCATAGTGGTAGTATTTTTATTATGTTTGTGGTTTTATTAATCATGCACACACTGTATCCCTCCAATGAGCGTGCCAATGAGCGTGCCAATGAGCGTGCCAATGAGCGTGGTGGCAGAGGCGGTATACTGTTCAGCATACTGGGGCTTTCCCGTGTAACAATTTCAGGATTGGACCAATCACAGGATGGAGCCGTGTGCTAGCAACTCCTGCCCAAGTTCAGAGAGCTTGGGATCTTTTTTTTTTAAAGACCTGACACGTTAGGAGCGCTCCTTAAGCTAAAGAACCTTTGACAAATCAGTTTTATTCTTAATATTGACTGTAGGACTAAATCTCCTCCGTTCTCCACATTTTCTCAGAGTAATGACCGTTTATTGACTCTCAGCGGCTTTGATGGATACAGCCAGAAGGATATTTTTTTTGGGCTCATGGAGGTTAATGTCCTTTCACGTAAAGATGGCTTTCCTCAGAAGAGCTCTCTTTAATGCTCCATGCATTCTCAAGTGTGATTAAGGGTTACTCTTCAGTTTTGAGCGATGATGATTAACGTTGAAAACAAGAAGAAAGCAAGAGGTGAAAATACCCGTACTGGGTGACATTAAGATATCTTACAGGGGGACGTGTCGGGACACATCTGAGCAGATGCTTTAATTACCTGAATAACTCCAGGAAACGTACGGCTGCATAAACGGGTAAAAAGTCAAAAACTGAATTGTATATTGGGTTGTTTTGGGTGCGAACGACCAGCGAGAAAATTCATAAAGAATTTCAAATGTAGCCACTCCCTGCCCTGTGCATTGCATCTTACAGTAAGTCAAACATCAAAACAATGTCAAACGATGCTCTAATCTTTTAACTTCTGGGATTTACGGTTCAGAAGAACCGGTTTCTCATCCGAGGTAGAAAGAAAGAGGGCAGTAACTTCGTAGCCTTTATTTTGAACTGGGTGGAACGCTCAAAAGACCTCAGTTGCCACTGCTCATCTTTGCTCTCGCCGTAATCCTCTCTGAATGCCTCTTTGTGTTGTCTGCACGCGTGCGTGAGCCCTTTCGGGTACACAGGCCTTTTTCCCCTGCTGCCAAACTGACCGTCCAGTAGCTCAGGCTTTGGACTTCGGATGCTCGGAGGAAACCACAGAGATCCTCGGGGACGGCATCCCTACTGGCGTTTTAAATTGCATCGGTTTGACTCGCCTTCTGGCAGCGCGCTAAAATATTGCCAGCCACGCTCTTCATGGCAGTTTGAATTAGCCTTGCCTGTTCCCTTTCACCCTTTTGTTATGCCTTATTTAGCCATTTGGAATCAATTGTGAATTGTAACATTCCAATCTTTTCATCAAGTACTTTGCATTCATTCCATTCTCCAGGGCAGATGTTCCTGCCTAACGGCTGGGTCGTAAAAACTCAGATTTCCTCTTCAATAATCAGAGCTGTCTGAGAAGCACTAGAATAGAATGGTGTTAAGTATAGCTGGCTTTTTATGAGATTATGCGCTGTAAGTTGTTGCTTTAACTGGGTGTCATCAATAGTTGAACCACACAAAAAGAATACAGAATAGACGGACCAGAACGTGAGCTATGTTAGAGAGTGGCCTGTTTGCTCTCATTTATAACAACCTTCAATAACCACATCTGGAAAGTATTCTGGACAGAAAACATATTATTAGAAGATGACTAAATGTATCGTATATAGGTTTTGGACACTTTATCCAGTAATAACGCGTTTGTGTCTAATACTTCTCACAAATGAGTTTCCATTTCTCCATTTCCTTTCCTTTGCTCTCTTGGTGCGTGTGACTGCTGTAAAAACACCCAAGTGTCCCCCTGAAACTGGCGATGCGAGGCCCCCAAGGCCCCCGTCTCTCGACATGACCGAGAACCTGCGCTTCGCCAAGCCCAAGGACCAAGCGCCCCCTCCCCCCGTGCCCAAAAGGCAGGTATGGGCAAAGCTGACATAGGCCCCGCCCCCCGGTACACTCACGGAGCATTTGCCCCCCCCCCCCCCACCATATGGGAAACGAGCGCAGCTCATACCAAGGCTACCAAGAAAAAGTTAAAGAGATGTACACAAAATAAAAAACATGTTCCCATTTGTTCTTCCAATCTACGAGGCACGCCTACCGCACTGGCAGTTGCGTTTTCGTGTCAGAGCCACCGTTTCAACTGATCAGGAGCATCCACACGCACACGTGTGTGGTTGTGTTTCCAGTTCCAGTCAGTCACCCCTGCGAGGCACACGGGGGAACGCGCAGGTCCATCTCAGCTCAGCCCCGGGTTTGTTCCCAGGAAGCTCAGAGAGGCCGATCAGACGCAGATTCCCCCCACCCAGACGTGTTACCCAGACTGCCCGCCATCCTACCTCTCCACGGTGCGGGCTATATCCGGAATGCTCCTGCGCCTTCAACGCCTGGAGGATCAGATCTGCCAGGTGACAGGCTAGGAATCAAAACATTTGCGAACTTCAGTGCTACCTCTTCCAAAGTTGCATGACTCATTATGGTAAAAACAGTGTACTGTCAAAATGGCTTTGCCGAAATGGCCATCCTCATCCTCTGCCAAAATAGGGGGCAGCACCAGGGCTGCACCTGCTTCTATCCGTGTGCGCCCACTAAGGGACACATACTTCCTTCAGCCCATCGGCCATTTGTCTGTATTGAGGCCAACCATTTCTGCGAGTGTTAGAAATGGCAGGTTGATGAACCATAACTTCTTCACGTATTCAAGCATATCCTGGCTGTACAAAACTGGTAGCATGCAACACACAAACACACACACACACACACACACACACACACACACACACACACACACACACACACACACACACACACAC
>JAOYSI010053857.1:6990-20356 GCA_025775065.1 Hiodon alosoides
TTTTAAAACAATGTCGAATTCCTTTTCACCCCACCCCCACGTAGAAAAAACAACAAAAAAGATGCTCAGACAATTTCACGCATGACATGCCTTTTTGTTGCAATTTTAGAATAGCTGGAGAAGTTCAACCTAAAACATCTGCGCTAAAAGGCTGGAAACTCGTAAGATCCGCTCTCACTACCGAAGCGCTGATTTTACTTCACTTTGGCGTATTTACCACTCAGTTCTTTACAAGGTATGTTTCTCCTGTTTCTCCTATACTCGGACAACGTTAGTTTGCGAATTATTATAATTTTCTTAAATGTCGGATGTTTTGTATTGACAATCTCTTCCACATGGCTGTTTTCCAGTGCAAACTAGACTACTCTGGCATAAATAATTATTTCGTTTGGAAATGTTAAACAATGTATTTGAAGCATATATTGTTGCAATTATTAGAACTCTTCTTTATGAAGATTCATTTAAAACTTTTTAGCCTGTTTTTGTTTAACTTTTTACTTAAAACTGTCAACAGCCTAAATCATTTCAGTTGTGTTCATTCTGATTTTTTTTTTTTTGTCTTGATAATGTGGAAAACGATATTGTATAGATACATTTTTGCTACTCGAAACGAAATTATATCAATTATGCAAATCTTAGGAGCAAGCGGATGTAGTTCTTGCCTTATGTCCTGGGGTGCATGTTGGGGAGTCGCCCAGAGAGAGGCCCGTCACATGACGATACATTCGCGCCTCTTTCGTAAACCTTTTCGACTCTATACAGATTTCGAACGACTTATCAAAGGTAACGCGCAATTCAGATTTATTCCCCCGCTCGCGTTATATCAGTGAGATTAAAATATTTTTTAACTATGTGACTTTTATTGGAATAATAATAAAAAAAACTTTCCCCACGTAGGGGTTTTGCATGTCGGACTGGCATATAAATGGCTAAACTAAAGAGAAATGCATTATAAATAATTTGCGTATTCGGGGTTACGGATAGTGTAAGGAACAGACTGCAATACAAGCATTATATTGGCTATTAAGATTATACTTTAAGTAGGTTAGCGACTTAATTAATGTCCAGAGGATTAAAGTAGATTTTTTAGCGAGTCAATGGCTATGCGTTGGTACAGGCTGGTGAGTAAATATTAAATAGTAAATTTTAACACCCACCTGTTGGGTTTAATTATGATAAGTCTTGTCGAGAGACTGTTAAGAATTGGCTCCTAGGTTAGCTAGCTAGTGTGCGTTAGCATAAACACGTACATGTTTCAATGTGTTTTTAAATAAACACATCGAAGCTAATGGAAAATAAACTGGAAGTTAGAACTATCGTGTGAGGAAACGTGCCAGGGTATCTTAAACCAACCTCGCTGTTTGTTTACACTCTTAATTGTTTCTAAGTAAGTAAATAAAAGGGAAAAGTCCCTTTTTGATATTCACATGGCGCCCAACACAAGACCGAGCTGAGTTTTAGTCTCACCGCTACACACTGGCGAGCTACGATTCATCAATGTGATATTTAGATTTTAATCGACCCTCCTGAAATGCACTGATACTTTTAGACGCTTAAATAGATGGCAAGGAGTAGTGGTCAGAAAAATAAAGCTAGCAGACAGGGGAATTTGCAATATTTAACTCATTAGTTTATCAATAATACTGATGTACATTGATTGTTTTCAAAACTACAAGGTAGACTATATTCAATTCCACCGCGCTCTTGTTGATTTTATATGATTAAATATATTTAGCACCGTGAACGTAATTGGGAAGTGAGATTCAGGTAAGTAGTAAACTAGCCAGCAATACAAGACGCCAATTGAGCACATGGCGGTCAACACGACGTTCTAACCCTAGGCCTTGTTATGTAAGCATTTTTTAGGATTTAGGCAAACCAAAGATTATTGCAATGTATTGAAAAAGCGTTTGCTCCTGTCCAATTAGTACTCCTGTTAATTAACATAGATTGCGCGGTAGATAAATTCCAGTTAGACATTCACTTGCTGATCTACAAAGTTTTATGTCAATGTTTATTTACGGTTAGGAGTGCACTATGAAGAAAAAGTTAGCAGTGTTAATTTGTAACGGAGTTGATTACACCAGTTGTATTTGATAACATTTGTCGAATACCTTAACATGTTATCTATAATTATATTTCCTGCTTTGACCCACACATTTAGACATTCATCCAGGTTGGCCTTTTCCATTTTACCTTCTCGCGAACCACCCTTCCTCCATTTTAAATGTATGTGCGGTGAACCACGTGCGACTTGCGATTGTTTTTGCCAAGTCGATTGGATTTTAAGACAAATCTTGAAAATATCCCATTATTGTACAATATGTTTTTAAATGTCGTAAATTGGATCCATTTGTTTAAAATTAATTTAGTCTAGGATGGCCCGTCCTTTTATTCTGCCACCAAGCTGTGCTTTTAACGACGATTGTAGACACGATTAAAATTGCCATAGATGTTAAGACAATCAAGAATTTAGATAAGAGCAGTGTCTTACTAAATTATAGAACCCCCCCACCCACGTAATACAAGTTAAAAGATAAACAACTTTTAAAGCTCATTTATTTGCAGCTCAAGACGGTAGCTGGTGGCTTTGATAATGGTTTGGCAGTGATCAGAAAGTGGTGATGGTAAGTGTGCATTTTTGCTGGGATGTAAAATTTTGATTTTCGGTATATATTAGCTGGCTGTTAATGATGGTTCAATTTATCAACTGCAGCCACACTAATCATTTTGATATATATTGGTGTGGAGAATAACCATTTGTTTGTTTTTTCTTTTGTCCAAGAACAAGCCTTTCCAGATTTCTAATAAGCATGCTAACGTATAGCCTTTCCTTCACAGGATTTAGCTGGTTTCCACAAGAAAGTGGGGAAAAACTGCCCCTGACTGTGGCCCTCCTGCTAAGGTGCATCTAGTGTAGTCAGTGAATTAGTCTAGAATCTACTGCCCTAGGTGCTCCTTCTGGCTGGAGGGGGCGCTGTGCTCTGCAGCATCTTGGCTGTTTCCCTCGGCGGCGTGAAGACGCTGTGCCTCTGGTCTCATCTCTTTGAATGGTATCTGGTTTGAGGTGGTGGGTGGGAGGGGTTGTCATTGAACTGTATTATGGACTGGCCCAGCTCTGTGAGGACTGTCACGACTGGTCACATTGGAGTGGCTGCTGATGTAGCTGGAGAGGAAGGTGTCCTAGTACAACCCCTGATGTTTTCACCGTGTTCCTTTGGAGGGAGGACTGCTGGCTTGTCTGCAGTTCCAAAGTGCTCACAGTGCAGGTAGTACAGCTAATCTACTGCAACGTGTGCACTTCCAGTACTGCCCCAGTGCTGCCCCACTAATGCCCCTCTTGTGCCTGGCCTCGAGTCGGTTGCTGGGACCAAGGGCCCTCCCTCGCGGACACTTGGCGAGTTTTGCAGGTTTGCATCCAGCTTGGTTTTCAGTTCTGCTGTGCAAATCCATGCAAAACTCTCTACGGCTGTGACACACCCGGCGGCCCGTAAAGGAGAAAGGTTTCCTCTTCAAGTGTTCTTCTACCCTCCCTGTGTCGTCAGCATTGTTACTGATTGTTAGAGGAGGAACAGTCTTGCATCCCTGTTTAGATTATTGATGGCTCTCTTTAGGCATGTCCCCCACCATGGGATGTGCTGAGGGCCAGGCCTCACACTGTGGGGATGCTGAGGGTCATGTATTCCACCATTCGGGGAGGGTGGGGGGGCTGGAGTGTTGCCATGTTTTGTCTTGCTGTTTTCGGGTGGATGACTTTGCAATTTTGATTGTCAGTAAAACCCTAAAAAATTGCACGGTATCCATCTGTAATCCGCCAGATGTTCCGAACGTCTGCCTGCTTTGTTCGGTTAACCACAATGTTACCTGTTGAGTTCATATTCTGCTTGCTTCAAATAAAGGTGTCAAAATTGATTTATTTTTAGGGGGGGGAGACACCTTCGTTTTCATTTACAACTTTCTCAACGTAGTTTAACAGTTGTAGAAAACCCCAGTGGCCACCAGATGGCAACAGTGACACGTATGGGATAGCCATGTATACTTCTTTTAGGATTATTCCAACTAGATTGGAACTCGTTTTTTACACGTAAGATTGTACATTTATTTTGGGATAAATACACGCTTTAGTGTAGTGGTTGTCGCAGGACAGTTCACTGCAGGTTTATAAACTTTGTAGCCTATTGAAATGCAAAGCAATTCCTCAGAAGGTTCTGGTTTTGGATCTGCTTCGAACCGGGCTACCGTTAGTGATCTGGACAAACGGTTCAGTTTCGACTACCGCGGTTGTCGAAGACGCTCACGCGCAGTCTTTCCCGCGGTTTTAAAACAACCATCTCATGATTCGAATTTCAAATTTACAGATAATCCTTAGATCTCAGTAAAATTAATATTTTGTTTTTATACTTACTGGAAGGTTGTGTAAAAGACAGACTTTAAAATCAATGATGGGATGGGCTTTTTGAGGGGCATCTGCAGCTACCCCACTCTCCCCAACACAGACGTTTAATTTGAAAAAAAAAAAGAAAAAGGTAACGACAATTATTTAGTCTACATAGTAACATTTTTATCAGTGCCTAAGTCTATAATGACATAGATGTATCTGTTCATTACTCGGCTTATGTCCTGGTATTTCTGGATTCACCCATCTGCTCTGCTAGTCGGTAGTGTGCAGTGCACGATCGCCTTGTTCAAACTGCGGTTGTACTAAATTAGTTGGTGTCTGCGTAGTCATTATCATCATCATTATTATATTATCGGACATGGAAGGGTAACTACTCAAGCCTTGAGAATATGAAGAAGTTTGGCGACTGGTTTGCCGTGTCTCACAAGGAGAGTCGAGGGATTCTTGTCACTGGACTCGACGATAGCTTAGATCGTAGATTTAGGGGTTATACTGCCTAAAACAACCAGAGGATTCAACTGGTCTATTGATTTTTTCCTGTCAGTTAGTTTACGTTCGGCTGTAAATGAGGCGACCCGGACACTAGTTTTTGGAGTCCCGACTGTCCGTCTCGGTCAACTTTCTCCAGTCTCTGCGCCATGGAATTTGTTCGCGGGCCAGGTGTGTTACTGTTGTGGGCGCTGCTCCTGCCGTTCGCGCAGCCCACCGACCCAGTGCCCAGTTGCCAAGAGGTTCGTTCGTCCTTCCAGTTCCTTCACCCCGGAGGGAAATGGGTTCCCGAGAACCCAGTGGCAGGTAACTAAGCCTCTGTACCCGTAATTTGCTTTCACTGCTGTAGTTCGACTACATCGTATCTATTGTAGTGAAAGTAATGCAACCGATTGAAACAAAACGCCTAAATATTGAGGAAGTACGAAAGTTTAAATAAGGGTGGCATATTTATGATTTACCCGAAGCCTAATATTAATTGGGACAGTATATTTTTATTAAGGTGCTTTGTCGGTTATGTAAGGTCGAGTTTGTAAACCCAACACAATAACATATCGGTTGGACTCAGCGGTGCTTGTGTATGTAATCTTACCGTTTTAAATGTTAAGATGGTATTTACATTGCGACCTGTTGCAATTTTGAAGAAGCAAAACGGGCGTGATTGTTACGTTAGGTATGTTACAGCCAAATTTATTGCAATAAATAAAGAACCGATGGTGTATAACGACCTTAGAAGCAACGTGCGCAAACGATGATGATAATAATAATAGTAATGCTAAATTAAACATTTAATGGTTCACTTCTTGTGGCGAAACATCCAGGTGCCCTTTTAGTAGTACTATCTTTGACCACCTCTCTTTATCCCAAAATGCCCCGACCAAGTGAAAGCGACTGGCTCTAATCTTCGAAATGCCTCTGTAGGTTTGTCACAAGTAACTCTGACAGCATCTGCGACACAGCCTTCTGTTTTTATCGCGCTTGTGGTAAAAATGGCATAGCGGCCGGCGGGTCCTTTCTCGCGCCTACCGTAAAGCCGTAGTACCCCCTCCGAAGAACTTGGATGAAAACTTTTGCATGCGTCGACAACGTGCACGCTTTTATCTATTTATGTATTTTAGAAGTATAGTTAGGAAGTACGCGGTGGCGTAATCTGTGTGGTGTCCAGGAGAAGAGGAGGTAAACCGGAGCGAACGCTGTTCTGCCCGATGGATGACAGTAGGATTTTTTTCTGTCTATACTTCGGTCTCCACTCAGTCTCGTTTGGTCTGCGGTTGAAGATATGTAGCGACTGTATGGGGAAGGATGGCCCGAGTTTAAGCTCATTTTATATAGTGTAGAAGGAGAACAGTATGAGAACCTGAGGGAAGATCGGACAAATGTGCTTCCTATCATAGAAGCAGTGTGAGTTAGGGTTAGGGTGTCCTGTCGGCTTTCCTGAGTGATGAAGAATCTGGGATGGGCTGACAGGATGGAGAATGGAATACATTCAAAGCCTTTGTCATTTTTCCTCCAGTCGTTTTGACCGAAAGCTACTTCTTTCCTGATTGATTACAGTGGTGGAGTTAGATAAAAATGTAACATGGCTTGTTTTAGAAACGAAACTTGTTTTACCCTCCCAGAGGGTACGCCAAAACCTTTTTTTTTTTTTTTTTTTTTTAATAAAAAGAAAGATACCCCGGCCTCCCAAGACTAGCGTTGGATTTTCAGTCTATACTAAAATTCTTATTACCTAAGTGTATAAAATCACTGGTTGGCACGTGTCTTGGTATCAAAACCAGTTTGCATTTATCCTCAGAAATCCTACATTTCTGCTGTGTTGTTTATCAATAAATAAAATAGATATTATAATCCACTGACCACTGGAGTACTTAGGAGTTATAGAGCACACCTTGTAGAAATATAAGTAGAAGTAAAAAAAAATCCCTGGTTAGTATCCTGGTTATTTCTGTTGGAAGTGGTTGTGTATCTCAGTCATGCCCATAGTCTGACTGGGCCTGTCACTCACATTGCGACTCGTAATGTAAATTAGAGTTCTCTTCTGTGATGAAGCCCTCGGTGGCTGAGACTCTGTTGGCTGTTTTATTGTCACGTCAGGCTGGAGAATTGTCTCAGGTTGCCTGTGTTTCCCCCTCCTCTCCCAGTTGGCAATCCCAGGTGTGCAAAAGGTGCACATGTCTTGCATTAATGAACTGAAAACAATTAAGAGCTGATATTAAGTACACCGACCGAGTGTGTGTGAAGTGCAGAGTTACAGGAAACCGGCCGAGTGTATGTGAAGTGTAGAGTTACAGGACACTGACTGGGGATGTGAGAAGTGTAGAATTACAGGACACTGACTGAGGATGTGTGAAGTGTAGAACATCAGGACACTGACTGAGGATGTGTGAAGTGTAGTTACAGGACACTAACTGAGGATGTGTGAAGTGTAGAGTTACACTGACACTGACTGAGGATGTGTAGAGTTACAGGGCACTGACTGAGTATCTGTGGTACTACAGGAAACTGCGCTGCAGGAAATCCATTGCACCAGGATTGATATTTCTCCCAATAGTGAAGATAAATTATTAATACTTATAGTTATTTGTTTGTTCTTTCCCCATAATGTTCAGTGGGCCGGACCTCGGCAGCATCTACGTGAGGACGTTTCCTGTTTGCCAGTAATGCTCAGATTGGAGATGAGCTAGTCTTTGTCATTAGATATTTCTCATGGGAGCCCAGACTTTCCAGATGTTTTACAAATTGTGTTTAGTTTTAATCCCTGCTATGGTGGATTGTCAGGAAGGCAGAAGTGCAGGGCATGGGTTAGGCTTTTAAACAAGGAGAAGTGAAGGACCTGTGGGCCAAGCAGAGAGGAATTTTGAAGGGGGTGTTTGACTGGCTCCAGATTTGGGAATTAAATTTTATATCATGCTTCATGAAATGAACTTGGGGGGTATGGGGGTGCAAGTCCAAAAAGCAAGCTGAGGAGCAAATTGGAGGCAACCATCCGTCTCCAGTCGGCCTTACTAAGGGAAGTAAATGGAGATGGGGGAATGGAATAGGAGACGGGGGAATGGAGTCGGGAATGGGAGACGGGGAATGAAGTGGGGGAGATGAGGGAACAGGGGAATGGGGGAGGGGGGTGGGAGATGGGTTGAATGGGAGATGGGGGAACGGGAGAGGGGAGGCAATTAAATGCTTTTTACTGCCCTATGTTTTTTTTTTCTCTCATTTGCTTTTCCAGAGTGGTTTGAAAGTTCAGTGAAGAGACTGTGGTTTTGTGTGACCTGGGGGAGGGGGGAGGTAGAGGAAAAAGGAAGTTGCCCATGTGAGAATGTTCTATATTAGAGACCAACCAGAGTACTTGTAGGGGAGTGTTGATGTAGAAAGTGCCTCTGTTTGTTTATCTTGTTCTTCCAACTCTCAGACCTTAATGTGCCCCACTGCTCTTAGCACCAGTAATGAAACACATTTATCATCTGGGATTGTCAGACAAGCAGATGAAACTGTCAATTTCAATAAAGCTAATGATTTGATATTTCTGCTTCCTTTTTATCCCCTCTCCCTGCTCCTTGGTTTAATTTTACCTGGTGTTTGGAGAGGAATCAGAACTTATCAGGAAGGCGCCCTCTGTGGGTATTGGCCTAGGAGGTTGGCCCCCTCTGTCGCCTCTCACTGCATGTCCTGGTTTCTGGGCAACTCTGTGTCTGTGATTCCGCATACCTTCTCTGTGTCTGTGATTCCATGTAAGCATCTCTATGTCTGGGGAAAAAAGGAATATTTTTGGAATGCAGGAAGTTATTTGGCTTATGTGATTATCCAACGGTCTGGTTTTGTTTGTTGATCTGTCGTTGCCTGGTGTCACCTCTCCCCCTCCTCTCCTTTCCTCTATCACTATCTCCCTCTCTCTCTCTCAAACATGTGTGTAGGCAGAGGCATTTGGGATTGCTCTGTTGTTTGTTTTCTGTGTTATCAATCAGCGGCGCCTCACAGATAGAGGCACAGGCAAGAACTCCCCCCACCCAACCCTGCAAACCCCCATTTTTAGGATGGGTGAGGGAGCAGGGCTGACAGTTAATGATCTAGATACTTTGCTGACCCGAGCAGAGAGTTCCATTTCAATCTAATGCCTGTTCTTAATGAGGGGGAGTCAAAAATGTAACCAATTAGCAGTGTTGAAATGTGTGTCCCTAAATAAAAAAAATGTCTGGATGTGATGTATCACATTTTTGGGCTAATTTAGCCCACACATCATACTTACACACGCATTTATGGGGAATGTTCTTGTTGTTAATTTAATATGTCAAATCTTTCAACTTCATTTTTATATGTTTTTTTATTCCCGAATAGCTTTCTTTTGATATATATCCACGCCTCATTAGATAGTGAGTCTGGTTATTTGTGCTGGGAGTTGTCTTTTGGAAGCCTCCACCATGGGGCTGTGTTTACCAGTCAATGTGTTTATAGGCCTTCTTATGTGCTGTACCATTCCAGGCTTCACCTATGAAGCCATGTGGAGGGAAGGTCTGAAACCTTACAACAAAATGTATCCGCTAACTGGTTAGGATCCTGACTTTTACTGCTATCTGGTTGTGATTATGACTTTTTCCTCCTCACTATTGCTTTTCAGCTTCTTGACAGTGTTGGAAAGAAAGGTGCTCTTTAAAATGCTGAATTCTGTGAACAAAAGGCTAATTTAATTTCACTCTCTAGTTAAAATCGTTTGTTCTTAATGGATAATTCTGTGTCCCAATAGGTCATATTAGCCTCTTTGATTTACATCCTGCACGGAGATACAATTGGCGGCCTCATTACTTAAATAACACCACCTCTGGTGCTATGGAACGTCAGAGTAGTAGAGCTAACTCTCCCTACCCCTCCTTCTCTCATCTGCCCCCTGCTGACCAGGCACAGATCTGCAGGTGTGTCAACCGAAAGGCCCAAGCTGCTGTTCCCGGAAGATGGAGGAACGATACCAGGTGGTGGCCCGCCAGAACATGGAAACCAGTCTGCAAGCCTCCAGTGCCAAACTCAAACTCCTCATCATACAGAACGCTGCACTCTTCCAAGGTAATGGTCGCATTATCTTTTTTAAAAACCATGCTCATGGTCTGGTTCTGGTCAGATGGTCTTTTTATAAGCCCTGTTCAAGGTCACGGTCTGGTTCTGATCACATTATCTTTTCATAAACCCTGCTCAAGATCAGTCTGGTTCTGGTCACATGATCTATTTGTAAACCGCACTTGAGGTCACAGCAGGTAAATTTTAAAGAGCCAGTATGTTTGAAGGTTTATATTTCCTTTTCCAAGTTTGACATTTAAATGTTGCTCTCAACATCAGATCCCTGAAAACACTGCAATGCTGGTGTTCAGATACGGGATTCAGTTTTAAAAATGTCCATGTTTAACACTGGGGCTCTGGGGATGTGGGAGAATTAAAAGACTGGAGCCTCGCTGAGCAGAGGGGCATGCACATGTCATCCTCACCTGTCATATAAAACACGTCTGTAATGCAAAATGGAGGGCCAAACTGTACTTGTTGCTTTGCAGTAATGAGTGTCAGTGTGGCATGTGCTCGTTAGAGGGCCTTCGATGCTAATTTACTTCCGATCGGGCCTGTGAAACTCCCAAAGCAGACCAGGGAAACACTAACATCCTAGTCTTGTCTTTGCTTCTCCTCTACCGCACCAAGGATGGAGAGAAGGCTTTTGTTTGCCGTTTCCTCCTCTTTCCTCCACCTCTCTTATTCTTGTGTACTCTCGTCTCTGCTAGAGATCAAAGGCCTTGCTTCTCCATTCCTCTCTCTCTCTCCCTCTCATCTCCTGGATTCTTCTCTCGAACCCAAGCCTCGTCCCCTGCCTCTCTTTAACATGTTTCAAATTCCCTTTGATGTTAACTTTGCCAAACTATCATAAAAGCCAAGAGCTGTGCCACAGGGGGGCTATGGGGGATCTTCTGACAGTCCCTCGGCAGAGCTGGAGGATTCAGACCCGACACTCTTTTATAAGACCTCTGTGCCACCATTCACAACCTTCTTTCTGTTCAGACCGCTTTCTACAGGAAGCTGAATGGTCCTCTGCCACGTTTCAGTTCAAAGTAACCTTCAGCCCAGCTCTGTTGGCCTTACATTTTTATTTTCTCAAATGAGAAACCAAATTCCACTGAGTGGAGAAAAAATTTGTGTGACTGAGTTCTACGAAGTTTCAACTACAAAAATTCAACTAAATCTTTTGTGGCCAGGATGTCGAGACAAGATCCAGACTTGTCTCATGGGAGTCTTGTGCCCTGGTCTTTGGTAGAGTGGATTGTAGAAGCATGTGATCTTTTTTTTTTTTTTTTTCCGGATGTCAAGAGGCTAGATCTCCATACTAACAGAGATCCAGTGGTATGGCAGAAAATGTAAATGAAACAGAACGAAGTGTATGGTTTTCTACAGGTGAGGTAGTCCTGACCTTGCCTGTGTTGTATTTAACACTGCAGATGTGGGCAGTGCACTTTGGGCTAACACTTGTAACACTAGCTGACACTTCAACACGGCAGATGCATGTTAAAGTAAAAAACCCATGTGAAGTGAAGCTTCAAGAGGTCCAAAATGCTGATTGGTCCTGTGGTAGAAATGGGTGGGGCTTCAACAGGTCCAGCTTTCTCTGCTCTGAATCCTCCCCATGGAAAGTTGTTTACTCCTTGTTTGGAGGTTATTCAGGTAAAAGAGGGATGTAGGAGGGACTCGTACCTGACAAGTGAAAGAGGGATGTAGGATGGACTCGTAGCTGACAGGTAAATGAGGGATGTGGGATGGACTCGTACCTGACAGGTAAAAGGTAGAATACCCTGAAACAAAGCAATAGGATAAAAACAATTAAGGTTCACTCTATGTTCTAAAAAAAAATACAGTTTGTTTTGACTTTCAGTTTCAGATTTTTTTTTCTGCTGGAAAAGAGGCTTGATTGAAATGTCTGTTAAAGTGAATGGCTTTTTGTTAAGGCCTAGTCAGTTTTCCTGTCAGACCTCTGTGAAAAGCACATAAACTGTTTTCTGTTTCTGCCATATGTCCGTCAGAATGATTGATAGCTCTAATACCTATCAGTCTCCGTAGGAGGAAGAGGAGTGGGAACAAACGTACCTTACTCCTTACTCCTGCCTCTCCTAAATGTATTTATACCTAATCCCCTCTGCCAAGTCTGTCATTTGTAGTAACCCTTCCATTTTCTACTTTTCCCCACAAAACTTATCAACCCAGCAGTGCGTGCGTGCGTGCGTGTGTATGTGTGAGTGTCTCTGTCTGTCTGTCTGTCGGTCTGTGTGTGTGTGTGTGTGTGTGTGTCTGTCTGTCTGTGTGTGCGAGAGAGAGTGGAGTCTCTTGATTGAGTGTGTGTGTGTGTGTGTGTGTGAGAGAGAGAGAGAAAGGAGCCTCTTGCTGTGATTGTGTGTGTCTGTCTGTCTGTTTGTCTGTGTGTGTGTGTGTGTGTGTGTGTGTGTGTGTGTTTGAGAGAGAGAGAGGAGCTTCTTGCTGTGATGAATCTCTGGTGTGATGTTTTCTCTTTATTCACAAACAGATCAGTCAGGGTAAAAATAAACCTACATTAATGAGCAACAGTCACTGCATGTGTCCCTTTTGGGGGGCTTTCAGAGGGTCCCTCTGGAGTTAAACATCCCCTCTCCATTCTCCTACCCCCATCTCTCTGTCTTGTTTTGTGCCCCTCTCTTCCCCACACAGTATAGGAGGAAAGACAGCACTGTTTAAAGGTAAAGACAGTAAATAAAACAAATCTCAAAATGCTTTCCCATGCATATAAAACGCTTACCCTCAATTTTCAATCTCCTTTAAAAAATGTAGCAAAGTTAGTCAGAACACCTAAACGCTGAGTTCTGACTGTTTGCCATGAATACTTCCTGAGAAATGTGCTTTGGCTAGATCAAAAAGAAGTGTTTTGTCTTTTGATTGGTAGTAGTGTTTTGTCTTTTGATTGGACCACACTAGTACCTTATTTCTGCATCTGCCTCTCTGTTGATAATTTGTCTGCCTGCCTGCTCTGCATGTGGTGTATTTGCATATCGTTTCTGCTGTGTGCTTAAATCTTCAGTAGCGGCAATCTCGCCCCAGAAATAAACAAGACTGACATTGAGCAGCTGGGTTTGACTGGACTGTTGTCCTTCACTATCATCACTGCTTATATAAAGTAGCTCCCCCCACAAATAGTCCCCCCCTCAGTCTCTCTGTGTCCCCCCAGTCTCTCTGTGTCTCTCTCAGTCTCTGTGTCCCTCTCACTGTCCCCCAGTTTCTCTGTGTCCCTCTCTCTGTCCCTCTCAGTCTCTGTGTCCCTCTCTCTGTGTCCATCTCACTGTCTCTCTGTGTCCCTCTCACTGTCACTCTCTCAGTCTGTGTCTCTCTCATTCTCTCTGTGTCCCTCTCACTGTCCCCCCAGTCTCTGTGTCCCTCTCACTGTCCCTCTCAGTCTCTGTGTCCCTCTCAGTCTCTGTGTCCCTCTCACTGTCCCTC
>JAOYSI010053867.1:0-25207 GCA_025775065.1 Hiodon alosoides
AGGCCCTTTTCTGTTCCAGCATGACTGTGGCCCAGTGCACAAAGCAAGGTCCATAAAGGCATGGTTGGATGAGTTTGATGTGGAAGAACTTGAGTGGCCCGCAAAGAGCTCTGACCTCAACCTTAGTGAACACCTTTGGGATTAACAAGAAAGGAGATGGCGAGCCAGGCCCTCTCATCCAACATCAGTGTCTGACCAACAGAGACACTCCAAAATCTTGTAGATGTTCGATAACTCGATATTAATGCCTATGGATTTAGAATAAAATGGGACGTCATAAAAGCTCCTGTAGGTGTCCCAATACTTCTGCCCATTTAGTGTCCTTATGCTCTCCCTGCAGCTAGTTATACTGCATTGGTCTGGCCGTAACTACATGCAAAGCACTTGCATATTAAAATCGCTCTAATTATCACACATCAGCTTCCATAAGAGTCATTAATAAAATTACTAACTCGGTTTCAATCTCCCCCACACATTACTTTTGGACCATGTTGAGTCCAACAACTAACCGCACCTCCTTAGAGCAGATCTGACCACCAACTATACTCCTTGCAGGAGGTACAAGGATATAATCAGGGGTTATCTGATAAAGAGTTTAAGTATACAGTCACCAAAGCGACCCAAAACAGAAACCTGCACAGAGAAGGAAAGAAAATCCACACACAATAGTTGGTATCCATTTAATTGGTAGAGGATACATGGGATAATATCAGAAATTTAAAGGATGATTCAAAATAATCAGATAAAAGCAAGGTGAGAACTTCTGACAGACAAAAAATAAGTCCTTCAGATCACCAAGAAATAGGTATTCCTCAAAGGATGTTTTAGGTTAAAAGGCAGCACCAACCATTTTTAAAAACAAGTATGACAACAGTCATCATAATCATAAAAGCAGACACACTCCAGTCCACAAGCCGCTACAAATGAATGGCGTTTTTAAGCCTCTCAAACTACAAACGGACACATAGAGCCTATACAAACACAGAAACAAGGACAGAAACAAGCAACCAAGCAGAAAAGAGCTATGAGGAAAGATTCGCAAACCAGGACCCGGTCGCCAGTAGGTCCGTCTGTGCCCTTTTCTCTTCACTCCTCGCCCATCGCCGTTTTGATAATCTCGGCTCGTCTCGATTTCGCTGCTTCTTCGAATTTCTCAATTACTTGATTGCATGTCTTTTTCTATAAAAGGAAAGTAATGGTAGTCAGTTTTTGAACCAAGTCAGCTGAGGCCCCCTGTGAATTTCCTCAGGGTTTTTTGGGTGAGACAAGGGGGGGTGTACATTTATAATGAATGAATATTTAGTTAACTATATGAATGCACTCAGATCCATTGGCTGTCTAGGGAACAGGATAATTACTGAAGCGATTAAAAAGTTAAGAATGTTAACTTTTTTCAAGTTGCAAATGCAGTGCTCCCAAGGGCCCCCTTAGGGATAGGCAAGGTCTCCAAGTTATGCTTCTGAAAGTGTTAAAGGCTTGTCCTGACAAAATCAAATCTGCCGAACACAGACCTAGCATACTTGCTATATTTTGGCAGTTCTGGTGCCGAATAATCATTGCGAGACATGCTTATCCAGGTATCAATAGGGTTTAGCAGATTAGGCTCATTTCAGCAAGTAACCCAGGAAATTAAAGTGAACATAAAACAAATAAAATTGTGAATTTCTTACAAATGTTTCTGTTCAATCATGATGCAACATCATTTTCCCAACAAGGGATGCTCCTGGTATCAAACTTCCACCCATGTTTGTGGCAATTGACAGCATGAAATTTATTTAATCAAATGTATTACTTATTCATATAAAAAAACACAGGATTCCCCCCCTAAATGAACATGAATTACTTACAATCAGGAACTTCCGCCTTTCCTTCTCTAGCTTTAGGAACTCTTCTACAGTGAGGCTGTTAATCGTCTTTTTCAGGGCAGCGAAGTAACAGGATGGGGAATGCATTTTGTGCTCCTTGCTGAAACATAAATGTGAGTAAATGAACCGCCCTTGCCAACATGCCAGTAGATGTAAAGTAGTAAACAATGCTAACAAAAATTTGAGGCCCCACAACCGGAACAAGAACTGATCATTAGCTCGATCTTTGGAACATCATGGAACGAGCATTCAAATCTAACAAGAACACACAAAAAATTGAGGGTTACTCGACTGTCTGCTTCCTAAACAGCTAAAGGACCTCTCTCCAAAACAATTTAAGTTATTATTATTATTCAGACCTTGTGTAGAACTGATAAATTTTACCTCCTTGTTAATAAAACGTCATCTTCGTACCATACCCAGTGAATGGGTGTTAATAGGAATAAGAAGACAACGCTATAACAGCGGCTAGTGCCATGTTCCTCGGATATTCTGGTCCTCGTTGGCCATTTCTGGTGCACTTCTTTGTGGTAATAATGATTTAACTTTTAAACACCTGACTGTTCTTTAAGCAGTAAATTTCGGATTATCAGCACAATCACCACAAGACGACGAAAACCCCACGAACTTACTCTGGGTCGTCCTCAGGTTCCCAGCCCTCTAACTCCTTGTAGCAAAAGAAGCATTGGGCTATATCCGGGCTGTTCTCCGAAGGCGTGTGGATGAACCCAGCTTTGGCCATCTAACAAAAGGACAACATCAGCATGAAACGAAATGCAGGTTCAGACAGAACCCGGCTAAACTCAAACGATTTGACCAACATCAACTAATTAGTAATCCATGTTGCATCCAACCCAAATATTAGTATGTTTAGATCACGATAATAAGAATCGCATTGCTACCCATTAATGGCTAGATATTGAGCCATACTCATACATACATTTTCAGGAGTACAAGCACAGCCTTCTTCAAACGGCCATCCGGAATATGTTTTTAACCTGTTTTCAAAAAAGTACATTTTGGTATGCTCTTCGTTAACTGGATCCATAGTAATTAAAAAATATATATATATTTCTTTATACAAGTTTTGTATTCGTAATCGGACTTTATTTCTGTTCTTGCTATAACGGCTAGTTACACCGAATTACTTGGATTATGTTTCCGTGCGCTAGGTTTAAATTTACGGCGGTCTCACTCATTGGCCGTTGACTCGTGATGAATTACGTGCTGGGTGTACAGGGAAATGTAGTTTTTCTCTGAAACAAATCGTTTAAACTGCTGATTGGTTACACAGCACGCGCGACATATTGGTTTGTAAGTCAATGTACACGAACATAGTTTATAGGTTATGTAAATTTTATATAGTTCAATGTACTTGCGTTTTTAGTTTCAAATACGGCTTGACAGCACATTATCCTACTGGCTCTGCACTACCTATAAGTATGACGTGGCGTACCAGCTTGCGATTAGCTAACTTTCGGTAAGTTAGCTGCTATAAAAAAATCTTAAATGATGTAAATCCGTAGTAAAACCAGCTGCAAATGTTTTACTTTAACTAGAACCTTAACCAAGTCTCTTTGACACGTCGCTACAGAATTAGCCTGCTATTTCTTTTCGATTAGTGTTCGATCAGTTTTCTATGATGGAGGGAGCCAGGTGCTCCGTCGAATCACTAGGTGATTTCAAAAGCTCTTCCGGACCTCCGAAAATCTTGAGGTTTGGGATGGAAGTGTTGATAAGCAACGGAACCAACCGCCTGTTCGTCTGTTGCTGTCGGGAGCCTAAAGTTAAGGCAAGTACTGGTAAAATGCTCGAATACGGTAGCCAGACGTAATTTGATCATAGCTCAAGTTAATAGTTTCGCTTGTTCTGTCTAAATTGTAATTTTTTCCCCGTTTTGACACTTACACTTTATATGCCTCCCTGTTTCTTACAGGCAATTCTCGAGTTTCCTAATCCTGTCAGGCACCTGGCCCTGAGTCTGGACAAGAAGCATCTTTACGCTCACTGTGAGAGTGATGGCATATACTTTCTCTCTCTGCCAGAACAAGCCAGGTACAGCACTGAATTGGAGAAGAATGAGAAGGGTAAAAAGATTTTGTAATATACTTTTTCTCAGAATGTGAGTTTTTGTCTGGTCTCGATTGCAGGACTGTTCTGTCTTCTACCTCGGCAGGACAGCACTCCAGCCTGACCCCAATAAAAGTGTCATATGAGTCCTGCGCAGTCAGAAACCCAGAGATTTGCACCTTTGTCGTGGTGGAGAATGTCCTGGTGACTGTGGGGCAGGGGGAAACTGTGTGGCGTTTCAGCTTCTATGAGGTGCCAGAGGGGTCCGCGGCTTGCCACAGGAAACTGGGGGAGCGCTGCCTCCCTGTCGTTTCCTCAGGACCCAATGGCGCGACGGCACATTGGAGTCCCGTGCTGTGCTGTGTGTTTGCACATGGAGCGGTAGCAGAGCTGCTTGGGGGCCTCGGCCATTTTGTCTTGGAGCTAGCACTTTTCATCCTGCTTTTCGGCATCGATTCCTCTCTAGTCTCCACTCCTGTGATCCTTTGTGGCTTGCCTGATGGCCGGCTCTGCTGCCTGCCATTTCCCCAACTCGGGAGGACGGGCGCCGTGGACCTCTGCTCAGGGGGTGTGAGGGTGCTTCACAGCCTGGAACAGCCTGTGGCATTCATTGGGACCTCTGACGCTGAGGACGCAGCGAGCGCCCCCCGTGCCCTGGTTGTGGTCGGTCAT
This sequence comes from Hiodon alosoides, assembly GCA_025775065.1. Taxonomy (NCBI): domain Eukaryota; kingdom Metazoa; phylum Chordata; class Actinopteri; order Hiodontiformes; family Hiodontidae; genus Hiodon; species Hiodon alosoides. The sequence continues at coordinate 4,608 of JAOYSI010053867.1, forward strand.
ATGGGGAAGGTGCTGCTTGTCCGGGCTGAGGAGGGAGAGGAGGGGAGGGCGGCAGGCTTCAGGGAGCGCAGCGTGCCTGGACCCATGGGGGGCTGCTGCGTCAGCGGCACTCACCTGTATTACAGCACCTGCTCGGACCTCCTGGCCCTGCGGCTCTGCCCAGACACTCCTTTGGCTCTTTCTTCAGAGGAGGGGAGGGGTTTGAACCCAGCACCCATCTATTGGAATCCGGTCAGTCTGAATGTCTGCATGGTGCTAGCACTAGCGGAGCCTGCACACAACTCTGCAGGTAGTGTACAGTGTTTTCCTCTGCTTTTGTAACACTGCTGTTTTTTTTTTTTAATTGTTGAAATGCTTCACAGGAGCATAAATGTGCTCTGTTCAGGTGCTGACTACAGCATTCCCTCTTAGGCCGAATCTAGACCCTTTCCACAAAAACGTTCCTTAGTATGTTTTTGTAAAAAAATGCAAACGCATATTTAGGTTGCAAAATTCCTCTAATTCATGTTGTTTGCAGTGATACAACTTTCATTAAGACTCTTGGCGATTCCAAAAATTAGGTTCTAATCAAACCCCATTCATAGTGAGCATTTTATCTCTGCTCTTGGGTCCATCTATAAAAATATAACCATCCACAAGTTAATCACCAAAGGAAACTGAAAGTGAATGAATGGTTGACAAAGTAAGGGGGAGTCAAATGGTTCATGCCTGACTCTACACAACCTACATGTATGTATATGTGTTTACGTGCATGCACTCTGCAGGGGCCGTGGAGCTGATGGCCTTTACTCACAGAGGGAGGCTCCTGCGGATAACTCTGCCCCAGAGGTCAGACCAAGGTCAACCCTCTAAGCTGTCCTCTGCCCAGGCGGGCCAGAGGGTGAGAGACCTCCTGGCAGACATTGGGAGCATGTCAGAGAGGTAAGGACCAGAGCTGGTTTATGGGTTCTGAGCTTTGAGGTACATGCAATTTACATTTTAGTTGCTTAGTAGATGCTTTTATCCAAAGCGACTTACATTTCTGACATTTACTATTTCTACATTTATCCACTTCTACGGCTGGATATTGTCTGAAGCAATTCAGGTTAAGTACCTTGCTCAAGAATACTGCTGGGGTGGGAACCGGCAACCTTTTGGTTACAAGCCTGACACCTTAACCACTGCACCCCAGTTGCATGACTCCTATCGCTAACTAAGAACATACATGTATAGACGGTGTCTTAGCTCCTAGATTGTCGTGGTTTGAACATTAGGCACATTTTTATCAACTGTTGAGTGCTTCAGTATTTCTGTGATGTCAACTCTTGTATCTCGTTACCATTCGGATTCCTGGGAACCTGTCATTGTACCTGTGTTGCCTTATTGATTGTATCCACTTTCTGTAAAATCCTCTGTATAAGCGCTTCCGCTAAATAAATTGAGTGTCAACACAAAGATGTTGTCAGGGGATTTAGATGAGTGCTAAAAGGTATGTGTTAATGTGTGTCTGTCTACTTTTTAGACTTTGATGTTACAGGAATAAGGTTTCCCCCTTTTTCAGTTTGCTGAAGTGCCATGTAATACATGGAAAAATAAAAGGAATTTTAGAACTGAAATTTGTGTATTTGCTGAGACAAATAGACTTTAACTGAAGTGCAAAAAATTTTATGCATATGAACAACTTAAAAAGCTATTCTGCATTTTGTTACAGTAGTTCCATTGTGATTGAACTCAAGTAAAAAATAAAATAAAATCTATAATCAAAGTCAGTCTGCACATTTGGGTAGGCAATGTGACAAATTAAAGAACATTTTTCTTGTTTATTAGTAATTATGATAATTATAAATACCTTGTGCGTTAGCATGCTTCACCTTGACAGGCAAGTGGGATGCTCTTGTCATTATTCCTTCAGTATAGAGAGTCAAAAACTCAGGCATAGACATGTCCTATGGTTTATTTTTGGTCGGCTGCATATTACTGTTTGAATAAATGATTAAAAAAACAAAAAAAAAATCAAACTGAAACAAACATCACTGGCACCTTAGCGACAATGCCTGGCCTGTTTTATTGAGAATGTAGAATGTTTATTGCATTGTTACCCTTCTTTCTCCCCTAGGGCATCCTTGTTAAAAGACAGAATAAAGTTGAAGAACGAAGCTCTCAAGAACTTAAATCATGTTTTTAATGTCTGTTGCCTGCAACTGTCCAATCAGAATGGCAGCAAGGGACAGGCTGTGGACAAGAAGCCAATCAGCTTTCGAGTTAGGACCAGATGGATCCGCTTGTTGCAGCAGAACACCTTGGCTCTGAGTTGCTTTCTAGAAAACTCAAGCAGCTATGTGTTAGAACAGGGGTGGGCTCTGTCCGTACAAGTAATAAACCCATCTAATGCCCTTACCCAAGCGGGTGAAGGATCCACCACAACATATTCTTTCCCTCTACAAAAGCTGATCCCTGGTAAAAATCTCGAAGTGAACTTGCCTCTGGGTTCCACAACTCAGCTATTCCTTCCCCTGAAAGTATGCTGTACTCTTATTTATTCGCTGCAAAGCATGCTGGGAGCCGATGAAGTAGGGTTTCCCCGGTCGATTCAGGAAGCCGGTTGCATTAGCCTGCCTCTTGGCACCGTGATGGTGGACTGGTTGGACTGTCTGGAGATTGTGGGGCCTGAGCACCAGGAAAATAGATCCATGCTGGACTCATCAGCGGATGTCATCCAGGCCTTCCTGAGTAGCCGGAGGGTGGAGCGCCAGAGCCGTATCACTGGTGGCCTCATGGCTGGGGCACTCGAAGGAGGCCCTTATTCTGCATCCATCACAGTGTCAGCAGAACTGCTGAAGGCTGCACTGAAGGGGCCCGTCTCAGGCGCTCCGTCATTGGGCATCTCTCTGCTGAGCTGGCTGGTATCTGGCTGCCCCGACGCTGGAGTTCGAGTGGGCATGGACTGCCCAGCAGTGCATACCCGTTACCCTGGGGGAGGTTCACTGAGGGTGGTCGCAAAGGAGGTGCGTTGCCGTTCGTAATGCAGGCTTGCGGCACCACCACGCAATTTCACTTGTGCTCTGGTGTGCGCCTTTGGCCTAACCCAATCACCTTACGTTCCTCCCCACAGGTGATGCTGACTGACATGTGCATTGGTGGGCCAGTCTCTGCCGTGGAGCTCCGGATGGAGAGCTCTTCAGCAGCATTACTTTGTGGGCTGCACCACGCCGTGCTTCGTCGTGTCAAGGTGAGGAGACTGCTGTCTGTGGTAGTGCCACCCAGGGGAAATGGTCCTCAGCTTAGGGGCTTTTTTGATTAAGTCGTAGGGGTAGAATGTTGATCTACAAAGATTATCTAGGGTAAGTGATTTGAAATTTGAGATATTATATCATTATTTTATTTATTAGCCAAAAAGTTATCCAGATCTACTTGCAAAGCTCAGAATTGTCCGTTTATATGGCTGACTAGTTCACTAGACAAAATTAGGCTCTTCTCAATGGTTCAACAGCAATGCCTCCCTTGAGATTTGGAAATGGGACCTACTGGTTACAGATCTGCTACCTTAGCCACCACTGCTTAAATAGCCATATGGGAATATGATTTATGGTAATCTAACTCCTTCCCTCTCTGTGATTGCAGACTCTGTTGATGGAGGCTCCCACAAATACTGAGGCTCCTACGCAAGTACAAGGGCTGAGCTTGGGACGTTTCCTGGAGCTTACGGAGGTGAGAGCAGCCTGACATTACAACCGCCTATCTGTCTCTCATCTTTCACGTTTCTACATTATTTGTTGCTGCATGGCAATGTGGTCTCCCTCAGCTGTACCAGTTGCTCCTCAAGCCTCTTCTTTGATGTGCAAAATATCGGTCAACATTAGGCAACAAGGTTGCCTTGCTCTGAGAAAAACATGCTCTCTCTCTCTCTCTCTCTCTCTCTTTCTCTCTTTCTCTCTTTCTCACTCTCCAACGTAGGCTGTTTCGAGGGAGATCCAGGACGCTCGAGGATTTGCGGCCCTGGGTGCGGCAGCCTCGAGGAGAACAACTGAGAAACTACTTTGTATTTATCAACAGCTGAGGGACAATCCGCTTCTCCTCATCTGACATGCTCTTCCAGGGTGTTGGAAGGAGGGCAGTGCAGGAGAAATATATATTGAACACAAAATCTTAAACTGGTCTGTCTTCATGCCTCTTATTTCTGATCTCCTATATGCACAAAAGACTTGTAAATTGTGTAATAAATTGTATTGTATTTCCAATACATTTATTTTGTAATCATGTGACTGTCATTTTCCTGAAAGCTTAGCTTTTTACCATGTCTTGAGAGACGACCCAAAAAACTCTAAACTTGGGATAATTGTCCAAGCTTCAGTTTTTTAGTGAACTGAAGCAGGTTTATGCGTGTGTATACATGGGCATGGGCAGTGTTGGGTTTACTGATAGTGCTTTCTTGGTCTCTGACCACAAAACCTTTTCCCACATGGCATTTGGGTCACTGTCATGCATGTTGGCCAACTCCAGATGGTATGTTCTGAGTAACGGCTACTTTGCCACCCTCCCATACAGGCCAATGCTATGCAGAGCTCTTAATGTCGGTTGACTGGTGTGTCATTACTCCACTCCCAGCCTCTGAACTCTGTAGCTCCTTCAAAGTGATTGTTAGCCTCTTGGTGGCTAATCTCGTATGTTTGAGCGCAGAGTTTGGAGGGACGGCCTGTTTTTGTTAGTGCCAGGGTGGTACGATGCAGCTTCCATTTCCTGATTATTGATCAAACAATTGGACATTGTTTTGTACCCTTTTCCGCATCTATGCATTGGTATTATTTTATATCTAACTTCTGTGGAATGCTCTTAATTTTCCTTCAGATTCACAGCCTGACCAATGATCTGTCAACAGCAGGGTTTTTTTTACCAGAACATGTGATATGTGAAAACTCATGCAAGCAAATTATTTCATTTTTATTATTTGTCTTACAAATATTTCCCAACATAAAACTAATTTCACCTTCCAGTAATTAACTTTTTGAAGAATTTTAAACGAAAATATCAAACATAAACTTTGCAAGGCATGTATTCTTTGTATTCTAAACCTGACATTCTATTGTAGATTTTTTTTTTACATTTAAAATTAAGTAAATTACCTTAGATGGATGAGACATTGGTTAAAAACATTCTATTATAGACAGACTTAAATTTGTATAGGGTGGAGATTAGACTGATTGAGTCTTATCCTAGTTGGGCATTCTAACCCCAGATTGGGGCAGATTGGGACTCCCAGGCACTGCTGCAGGAAAATACCGTCCTGTGGTTGGGGCTTGGAGGTGCACAGTGAGAACGGGGTGGTCTGCTCACATGGTGGCCTAACCCCGGGCAAAAGCTGTGGCGGCTCAAAGGGAAATCTTTCGCATAATAATGAGCTTCTGATTTTAAATCTGACGGATGTCATTCTCACCACCCGTATCCATTTTCGTTACTGGAATGCTTTTTGAAAACGGTAACCTGTCACGCAAAATCTTTTTTCGCCAACGTTTTATGGATTTATGCAAAAGGAACTACTTCAATACGCAATCAGCCTCCCCTGATGTAAAAACGAAGCAAAGTCTTGGCCTAGCTTACCCTTAAAATAAGAGGACAATTTTTGGTCATGTTATCATAGTTATAAAGACTGAGGGGTTGTTCAAAATGTGTTGAAGTGCTAAGACCAACAGTCAGTCACACCACGGCCTGCCCCATTTCTTGTGCATTTCGTATAAAAGTAGGTTTTACTTACTTACCTTCTTTATTTTCTGCCCTCAATAATATAAAACGTTGGACTGGTGTGAAGTTCCTTTATTGTCCTCTAGATGGTGCTCGATGTCTGCAGTGGCCTTTTTTCCTTTTTTGATTCAAGGGAATTTGCCAGCTTTGCTGATCAAGTCATACTAATTTAAACATGGACGGGTATTGCAGTTTGCATTAGATCATGTTGAATAGAAATGAAGGTAATAGATTTTTTTTTTTTTTTGTTGCTATTCACGTTCACGATTGTTAGCTAAGCAACATAATGCTGGCATCTGCTGGATAGGAGGTGGTTCCCCTACAGTGAGACAAGCTGTCCACCTCAGGAAAGTGCCCAATCTGCCATAGGGTAGAGTGGACCCCTGCTTCGAGAGGGCGACGGTATCTATTATCTGTAGCAAGCTGAAACGACTTGAAACCCACTGTCTTCGCACCAATTATTGATTTGCGTAGAACATCTGTAGGAGCTCATTTCCGGTGTTCCAGTGTCCAGTGCTAACTCCCAAGTGTTCTGCCCCCACTTCTCCCTCTGCTTGTGATTTGCAGTGTTACACAGGTAGGTAGCTGCAGACTGGGAAAAAGCTGTTAATCAGGGAGTGTGTGTGTGTGTGTTTTCTGTCACAGACCCAGGGACACTAACAGCAAGCCATGTGCCATGGCTCTCACTAAAAGCTCAGTTCCCCGTCAACAACCCCCTTGCTCCATGAAAATGGCAGCGAATTTCTGAGGTACTGCAAATTTGACTTTAGATAGTCCAACGGTACACAGTCTGTGTGACATGGTCATCCTATGTGAAATAGTTGCCTGTCTCTTTGCAAGGCTGAAGGCTTGAAGTGACGAAACCGTGGTGTTCCTTGTACGGCTGTGTTGCCGCGCCAAGTCTTTCTAATCCAACTGTATGTAAATCCTCCTCATTTTGAATACTGCAGACAAGCTGGGAAAGTAATTGGGTCATTCGCACAGACGTTGTAGATTGGAAGGTTTTTTCAGATTCATACGCTGAATATTAATGAATAAAACACACTTTATTGTGACGGGCATGAATAGATATGCGATAATGGACGTACCGCAGCGACTCTGCTGAGTGGCTCAGTGCATGAAAGCATTTGCCCGAGCGTAAAAGTGAGTCCTGTGATGTGGAATTTGTGGATTTGTATAGTTTCGGATCCAGATCATGTAATTTGGATGGTGACCAGGGTAGAGCACCACCTGTGCTAAATTAGGTAGGAATTGGGACCAGGGCTTCTCTTGGATCGTCACAGACCAGCATCTTGGATTACCAAGAGTTTCTGGCTTCCCAGGCCCGTACCCAGACTTCTCAGGTCCTGCCACTGCACCAGTACTAGACACTGAATCCCTGTTACAAGCCGCGTAGGGTGTTAAATGATGGTGGGTCAGAGGAGACTAAACTTATTTAATCACCTTCACCATGGGTGGTGCCTGGTTTTGTTGCGATGGGACAAGGTGTGTTATCAATATTGCCAGGCCAAACAATCAGTAAGCAGTTAGAAGACTTGGCGGGAAATAATTATCCTTCCAAATGAAAGAAATAAAAGAATAGTAAGGCTTCAGGTATTAAATATGAGCAATGCTATACACAGAAAAATGTTTATAAATCATTTAAAGTTCTGATTAGAAATAATGGCACCTGTGTGGATGTAAAAGCGTTAAAACACATGTTAGAGAAAGAATAGTCCTAAGAAGTACAGGTTCCAATAAGTGTAGGCTAAATAAATGGCAAAAAACTGCTTTCAAATAACATTTAGCCGTCGAAGCTTTTTCCGACCAAATATTTTATCTTTTTTACATTACCAAAAAAATTATTACTTTGATTAAACGCAGTTACTAATAATGATTAAAATGAAAGTTTAAAGCAAACTCATATTATGTGACATGTGCGAGATTATTTTGGAACTCCTACTTTAACCAGGCGGAAAAGAGCAGCAGTTCAGGTCGCGTGAGATCCAAGCACAGCCTATTCAAAGTGTTCAGGACGCAGTGACGCTCACGGTATTAGGTTTAATCATGCGTGCCATCGATCAAATGAAGTTTTATGAAGGAGGACGTGTGATTAATTTTAATGCATTCCAGATTTAATTATATGATGGATGTTTAAATTTAAATTAAATCCAGTCCGTGTATATTCGTTTGTTAGTGCTAAGGCAGCAAATCTGTCCCAGTTCTAAGATTACCGTGAGATCAAGGGCAGATTTTCCCCTATCTAAGAATAGCATTCGTCAAGAGCAACGCCAGAAACGATTCCATAGATAAATCGTGATCTATTTGTATTCGTTAATCATCGGCTTTTCAGGTAGGGGGACACCGGTTACCAACGGTAATAATGCATGTTATAATACACAATATTGTCCCCATATTGGTAAAAATTTAATAGCTTTGCCTTTTGGATGGTTGAATCTTACCCGATTTATCGTCTGGATTTGTTATCTAGACTGAAGACAACAATCACAAATCAAACGCCCCATTATGAAATGTTGGACAAATGCTGAATTTATTTTGGGTTATTCTTTAAACCATTTCAGAAAAAAAAGATAAGGGAAAGACAAAAGAAACAAACATCCCCGTGACGGTAATTGTGCCCTTTATTGACGGATCGACCTTTAATAACTACGATAAACTAATCCCGTTCTATGGTGGTGCAAGATTGCACGTGCGCCGAAACCCGATAGTTCTTCCTGACGATTACATACACCGATACGCTACTTACTACAATTATCTCAAGTCCATTACACACCTAGATACGCAGCACTGACCGAAACTTCATACTGTTAACCGTCTCTGATGTGGGCAGAGAGGATGAGCAAGGGCGAATAAAAGAGTTGGGACAGGATGCAAGGATTTTGGGAGACGGTTTAAGGCCTCTTGGCAGTACACCACAGTGGCTCTACAGTTTTGTAGGTGTATCTTTTTTTAAATTAATAAATAAAATGAATACATTAATTATTCCTTGGGGGTGGGGCAAGGCCAGTGAAATCTAAGTTATGATTTGTAACTGGAAGTTTAAAGCTCCTTCAGTTGCCTCTGAAATCAGTAACTTTTTCCATGTAAACTTCCCCATCCCAAATGTTGTTGATGTGCACAGCTATGTTAACTGTTAAAAATATTTTTTTAAAGATTTTTGGAAATAATTTTTAAGTAAGATTCATACCATTTTGTGTCTGTGATAATTTGCTGTTATATTTGTAAAATGTAGCATTCTTGCAATGCTTTGAAAACGAACCTTTTTCATTCTGAAGGAGCTGAGATGCTTCCTCTATAGAGAGAACTGCCTGACATTCGTGAGCATTCTACTGCGAGTGTTGATATATTGTACCGATCACCTTAAAGCCTTTTTTATTCATTTGTAGCTGTGGATACAAAAACCTCTATGGTATAATTTCATAAGAGAAACACTGTCACATTAAACAAAACACTAGGTCAAAAGCTGAAAAAAAGGTATATAAATATACAAACACAATGAAATTCTTCTTGTTTCCCGCTCCTTCCCTAAGCATTGAGCCAATGAAACCGCGCACTATGTGGTTAGAAAAATGGGTGAACCCACCCTTCCACACCCACCCCAGCACCAAAGCAGTGGTTTCCTTTTGCCCAAGCTGCTGGTGTGAGTAGCTGATACTACCCCAGGTGTCCTCCAGGGATCAGTATTCCCAAAGGCAGGAGGTGTCCACGCTGTCCGCATCGCCCTTTAGTGTGCCGCCTTGGTCCCCGCGCAGGTACTTTCCATTCTTGCCCTTGATTCCCACACGTCCGTGCTCCAGGAACTCCAGGAAGAAGTCCTCAGGTGTGTCCCCATCAGAGCACACCAGGCCGCTGCTGGAGACGTACCAGAACTTCCCGGTGGGACCTGAGGGGTCAGCCAAAATGGGGATGTCCTAAATTGTTAGTCCACCAGTAGCGGTTCCCCAATGGCACTTTGGCATTCAATCCATGCTATATAGGTCAAGTCTATGTTTTAATCATTAGGAGTCATTTTCCCAACAGTTGTTAGATTCATCATTGGCCTTCGCTTAAGGTATTTAGTTTAGTTTTAAAATTTTTTATTTGATTTACAAATGTTAGCCTAAATACTTCAAGTGTCCAGTATCACACTAGCCCACATTTGGCACAATCCTGAAATCTTAATTAATTTCCTGCATTATTTACAATAACATTGTTCCATTTGCAAATCTTCTTATTTAGAACAACTCACTACAATGATACACACATATCCCGTGTTTTCTAAGAAGTCTGCCCGTTGCACACTAAAAAGCAGTCTCATGTACAAATTCCTCCTTGTCAAGATACCAGGCACCACAAGGGTAGTCCCACAACGGTAGTCAACTGAATTAACTTGAGTCACTTTTTGAATGTCATTTTTAAGTTTCTGTACCAGGACCTAACCTTTGATGTGGTAGGCACCGTCGCTGAAGTCCAGCATGAAGATGTCATAAACGGAGCGGTTGGCGTCCAGCGTGTTGGAGCTCTTGTGGTGGCACACAAAGCCATTCTCCCCTCGTAGGATCAGGATGGGCCGGTTGATGAGCTTCAGCAGAAATCGCTCGTCCTCCCCTGAGAGAGCAGAAAAGTGAATGCTAGGCTGGGTGCTGGGATGCCCGCCTAAGGTCAAAAAGAGCAGGGTGACTCAAAAGGACCAGGGCTCGTCTGGATCCATGTGTGCCATGTAGCCGGCAGCTTCCCGTTCACTGTTACTTGAAGCCCCCGTCTAATAAATTTAGTATACTTAAACCCACCTGCCTTCAAGCAACACAAAAACCAAACGATCTTTAGTGAGGAGCAAGCAACCCCATCCCCCTGCCTCCCAATGTCAATCTCTCCCTATTGTTCCCTGCCACCCTGGTCACAGTTGGAAAATAGCATGATCCAGATTTGTGCTGGCAAGTCTAAATTCAATAGAGCGACCGCCATTTCTGACTGAGGCACTTTGCAGGCTTGTTCCTTATGCCTTAGCTCAGTGGTGTCCCAGAAACCATAGGGAAGGTATTTACACTTTGGGACATCTTAGGGATGGGAGAGCTCTGATCTACGTAATATTGAATGGCAAGCCAAGGGGTGCCACTTAAATACATTGGAGCAACCAGAGCTGTGAAGACGAAGGGCAAGTGAGGAATGTAGTCTAAAGAGAAGAGGCGAATTACTTCTGACAAGTGCAGTGACAGCTTCTAGGTGCTGTTGCTGCTGTACCTCACCAACTCATGGAGACCGCTTGTAAAATGGCCCCAACCTGCCCACCCCTGAGTAAAATTATCTTAAAAACGAATGCATTAGACTGAAAGTGTTGTCAGCACAATTAGTTTGCTTGATTAGCAGACAACCTAACTGTTCTTTTTTAACACGTTCCATTTGAACCACTTACATACCTCAAAACATACTAAAGCTATCCAGAGGACAACAGCCTTGTTTGCCTGCATAACCCAATGCAGAGACAGCTCAGCCCTCTCTGCCCAGAAGACTATGCTTCAGTTGGCTTCTCAGCAATGTACACCACAGACACCCGGGGCTGGTCGCTCACTCACCCACGGCATCGCTGACGGCTGCCAGCTGCCCGTTCTTCTTCGTGCAGATGTACTTCCCGTTGCTAGCTCGGAGGGCTACCCTGCGGCCAAACCACTCAATATCGAACATGGTGTTGGCATTCCTGTAGGGGTGGAGGTGGGGGGTACACAAAATCAGGCTTAGCACGTGCTGAAGTTGAGAATCTGGTCCACCTTTCAAATGTAAAGAGTACTGGAGAAACTGAAACACTAATACAGGGACTCTGTTAGTGGAGTGTGTGAAGAAATTGTTATAATCTCTGCCGGATTTTTTTTTCAATCACAGGTGCCTGAAAGACACATGTCTTGTCCCATATAGTATGGGAATGCATCACTTGTTGCTAGTGAGTCTACACAGTCAATTAAGGATTCCTGCCTTTATTGTCTTAGTTGCTTTGAGCTTTAAAGAACTTGTTGGAGCAAAAAAATGGCAACGTACTATACTTACGAAAGCCATCTATGGAACCACCATTGCATGGACAGTGCCAAAACATGCCAATATGGCCCAGTAGACTGTTTTTGTCTCAAGAACACAAATCAGGCCCAGCTTGTGTAGTGGAGCTTGTTTATAGGCGGAGGATTTTTGAAGAGTGACGAAATCAGTTCTAATTTGTTCCGTGAGGGGACCGGAGTCTACAAGCTCATTTGGTCTCTTGTTGCTTCACAGAATCTGTGCCGAACATGCAGGGGTTTATTCTGGTTGTGGGGTGTCATAAAATGGTCAATAAGTGGCATCTCGAATTAAATTGTGACTGGTGGAAAAGCAACATAAATGCTGCTATCAGGTCATTGGGAATAGGGAGAACCCAGATGGAGGGGTGAGGGTGGGGGGCAAATGGGGCTTCTCACACTTCTGTAGCTGTGGACTGGATGCCCCCGTGGGAGACTAGTGCCCAGTAATTGCCCCCATTGGTCCTGAACGTGCATTTTCTGCTCTCTTTGTCGATCTCCATCTGGAAGGTCTCCATGTCCGTCTCGTCGTCCTGATTTGCTGAGATGCTCACACCTGGGGGAAGATGAAACTGGGGAGTTATCTTGTGTTTTTAAGCTTGGAGGATGGTCTCTGTTAAGCTGCTTCTAACCCCTCTACCGCTGCTCCAATCCCCTGCCCTGCAGCAGAGTTGTCCGGATCCAAGGAAACTGTTCTCTTGGTGCCTGTAAAGACGCCCAGTTCTTTGAATCACATTTTACTTTTTAATTTTAACAAGATCAATTTTAAGGTCATTTAGCCGATGACATGTACTTTTTTGTAACGTCATCAGGAAAAACATGTGACACCATGCATGTGAGGAGTACTATTTTACAGTATGGCTCTAATTTATATTCTAGTAGCCAAGTTTTGTTCTGTGGGCCTGCATTTCATCCACCATAGTGCAACATTAACACAGCAGGACTCAATGCCTCATGCTGGGTTTAGTTAAGGTAATATATCCCATCCGGCTCACAATGCTCCTGTAGTTGGCCATCAATGCGCATTCAATATTATGCAGATCAGAGGTCTTCCATCCCCAAGTAGTCCCCAAGTGTAAATACCTTCCCTATATTTTTTTTTACGCTGGCGAGACAGCAAGCTGCATTTCAAACACCATCGTAAGCTTACTTCAGATTCTGCTTTACCACACAGGCACGCTAATAGCATTAGCGCTAAACAGGCCTCAGTTTTTGCCTGATTGCTTTCCAAGCAATGTTGAGAAAGTGTGCATTCATGGGATATCTCCATGGAAGAAATTTGAAAGGAAACCCCTGGGTTTAGACTCAGTGACCTAAAACAATGCACCAAGTGAGGTGCGGCTAAACATTGCAGTGGAACCTGAATGAGAATTTAAAATAAAAAATAAAACGGGATTATACAGCAAAAAATATTTTGCCAGTCTGTGGGTAATACGCCCTGAATAGCTGTAAGTGAGGATGTCATAGAGAGATCAGTGGTCTTTGAAAATGCAAGACAATAAAAATACAGAATGCTGTTGGATGATGCATGTGCCACAAAAACCTGTGTTTATATATAAATGCATTGTAAATTTTTGCAATGTAAACTACCATTCTAGTCCCCCTGAAGCCTAGTGAATTTTGTTACTAAATTTAGTGCCTAGATCGGGTTCATTATGCACTTTAAAAAAAAAATTAATTTCATTCAGTGCTCAGTCTATGGCACGTTTTTGAGGACATGCGGACATTAGATGTTGACAAATGAACTTCGGGGAGCGGGGAAGGGGATGGGAGGCGTTGGAAAAAGACTTAGCATACATTAAATTATTAGCCCTTGCAAAGTCCAAATATTCAAATGAATTCATTTCCGAGTAAGTCCTCTGTTTCCCCCTGTATGAGCCCGCTTCATGAATTGCAAACTCGTGGCGACTCATGAATGATTCAGCAGTAACTCGTTGTGTGATTAAAAAGTCGGGGCCAACCGCCCCCCCCCCGGCAGCAGGGCGGGACCTTGCCGGGGAGAGAGCGAGCTGCATGCTCTGTGTATGTCGTCCTTAAGCCCTTGGGGCAACATGGGAGCCGCCCATGCCCCAGCCAAAGGAAGCTCAGGGGGTCAGAGCTTATCCCCAGGATCTCTGCCTTGAATGTATCCCCGGCCGGTTTCAGGACCGGAAACCGTAGGGAAATCTTCAGCGTGTCGTGTCCCGTGTCCCGTGTCCCGCACTCCACACTCCACTCCCACACGCACACACAGTCATTTTCACGAGGTGAAGGACCGAGCTCGTAAATAGACAAGCGACGGCATAAATGGAAGCGTTAGCGGCAGATTGTGTCGGCCGATGCTCGAATTAGACGCCTCTGAAATATCCCTCAACCGTTTCCTTAATCCTTTTTACTGTGAAAATCCACCCCCCCTTCACACACACACCCCCCCTCTTGCGTGCTGGCTGTAATTCCCCACTGTGACAAAATGCAAAGCTGCCCCACAGGGCCCATTAAGCAGCTTTGTGTTTTTCCCTCTACAATCGCTCGGCACCGCAAAGGACCTGTCTCGGACATTTTTAAAGTGCTCAGTTTATTTTCTGCAACAACCTGGGCCAGTACGACTAAATGAGCTTGCCCATTGACGCCATGCCTGTTTGTGGCTGTTTTATTTTTGTGCTGTGGAATCTGAAATTGAGAGAGTTGCATGTGACACTGGTGGTGTCAGCTGCCCGTCAAACTCACAATCCCTGCTTATCATCAGTGACCCAGAGCAGGAGGTTCTTCTTCCTCGACTGCAGTCCCCCTTGTTCCTCCTTGTGTCACTGCTCCTACCGCCAGCTGACTCTTTGTGAAGGTGGGAGCTTGTCTGAGCAAGACAACTGAACTTCTGTACTGAAGAAGCCTGTGAAAAGCCCCTTACAAACCCGGGAGACTTTTTTTTTCCCTCAATACACCGCTACTTCACTTTACCAATGACTATACTGCTACTCCACTTCACCACCCTGCTGCCCTGCTGGCCAATCTTTACTTCATATGACTGAACATATGACTGAACATATGACTGGACTCCCTGCATGCAACCCTGTATGCAACCCTGCTCCATGCTGACTCCGCACAGTCTGCCTGACCACTGCTCCACCCTGCCCACTGCTACAATCTGCCCACTGCTCCACAGAGTGACAACTACTTCAGACTGCTCCACAAGCCTGCAGGTGACATTGGAGAACTATTGAAGTCTCAATTCCACACGGTAGGTAACGATTACTGTTACTGTTACCGTGAAGAAGACAGAACCCACATGCAAGCGCATGGATTGAATGCATGCGTGAGATTCATTACATGCCACAGCGAAAAAGCGGCATGCCAAGCATATGCCTGTTGGCCAATGAAATTAGATGATGTCATGCGGAGCTGAACATTCAAGCATGTGATACGCCATGGGTCGCAGCACTAACCAGGAAAGATCAGTGTGCCATGCATGAGTCCACTGGCCAATGAAACAAGCTGATGTCATGTGGGGTTGAACATACAAGCATGTGATACATCACAGGCCACCGTGTTAACCAGGAAAGAGCGGTGTGCCAAGCAAAAGCCTATTGGCCTTTGAAATTAGCGGATGTCACTGGAGGGGAGGGGGCACAGGAAGTGTGCGCGTAAATGAGTTAAAATCAGACTCAGTATTCCCCTGCATTTCGAGGTCCTGAAAACTGCGCCACCCAAAAACAGGAGAGGCCATTTGTAATTCATGAGTGAGATGCTCAGAGCTGGATCTGAATAATTCATGGTAAACTGAACCTCAGCATCCTCCACTCCTCTTGCTGCTCTCTCCCGCTCTTTCTTTCTTTCTCTTCCCTCCACTCCACCAACGCGCCCGCCCGGTGCGCCTGCCAGTCCTAAAGCCCAGCTCCATTTTACTTTCCAAGGGGAACAACACACACTGTGGGCCGATGACAGACACGTAATGGACCCCTCCGACATTGTGCCATCACTACGACCGGCAGTCCCCTCTGCCCGCTTGCATCACCCAACACCCTTCATATGCATCTCCTGCTAAGGTGACCACCAGTCAATACTGTGGAATTTCATCCTCTTCATCGGCCCTCTGGAGCCAGCTTACTGTAAACCCCTTAATAACGCAGTTTGGCAGCTCGGCTTAAGGGCTCCGGTTTAATGAGGCCAGAATTCATTCCGTTCGTCGTTAGTGATTGAGAAACATTACCAGGACCTGTCTGAAGTTATCTCTGCTGTCCCTCATGATCGGCCGACACTCACTGATAATGAGCCACTCGGCCCATTAACGAGATTACTCCTCATAATTGCTTTCCGAGCCAGAGACTCGACACAGGGAAAAAAAAAAAAATTCTACGAACAATGCTTCTTGCTGTGTGGCAGCCCGCTCCCCAGGTCAATTTTGCAGCCCGGTGTGCGACGTTGTAAAGCACCCAATCAACATCAGTAACCCCACCCAAAAGGGGGACTGTAAATGACAGCTGCCAGGGAAGGCCGCCCATACCTGACCTGCCCTGAACTCAGCAGCAGTAGGGCTGCAGAGATCGAGCCCACCTTTACAGCAACCCGGATACCAACCCAAAGATTGTTGAAACCGGTGTTTGGTTACAAGGTCCTGGTGCTGTGATACTAAGTGGTGGTGCCTTGGTTGGTTTGTTCTGGTCCACCATCCAACCAGAAAGCAATGCTGTGCTTTTGCAAGTGGTTTATAACGCCAATTCATAAGTTCAATGGATGGGTTAGGTTTAGGGAGAAAAAGTTTGAGTGCTTTGTTAGCCATAAAAAAGAAGCACTTTTTACAAATTTGAACTGCAATCTGGTTCCTAGTGCCCCATCGAAGTTTCGTATCCAGAAAGGAGTAACTGGGTCTTTGATTTATAACTGTACAACAGACACTCCACGAACATCAGAGGCACGCATTCTCCACCTGTCCCACAACGATGATGTATTGTTCCCGGCCCAATTGTGATCAATACCTGATCCAACCCCCCGACCCACCCCCACCCCTTTCCCTGCCTATTTTCTCCCACAGGACTTTCACACTCTTCATTGTCTTTCCCCACTGAGCTTTCTCTGTCGGTTTTGCCTGGCCTCCCTGCAGGCTCTCTGATTTACACCCATTGTAGTGCCTGTTGTCCTTCCATAAAGGAGCCCTGAAGCTTGTGTTTCTGAAAGCAGAGCCCAGCATAAATGAAATGCCTTTTCAGATCAATTATTCAACACACCTCACCTCTGTTCACTTTTTTCCCCTCTGGTCAAGATGGCTCCGATGCTGTCTTCCTCTCCTCCTCCTCCTCCTCCTCCCCCCATCCTATTTCATCTCTCCCCTTGATGCTGGAGTTTGTGTGTGCGTCTTTTGCGTACGGGTGGGGGTTTTCCCCCTGGAATGCATTCTGAAACACTAGGTGCACATTGCGTGTGCCACAATTTAAATATCGGAAGCGGTCCGAATTCATGCCAAGAACAATGAGAATGGGCTTAACTTACCCCTTCTGGATTTACGTTACACGATCTCCTTGACAAGAATCTTCATTTGAAAGGCCCCGTCGGACTGGACAGCCCAAAAACGAGCTGCACCGTTTCAATACTCCCGGTAAGCGGTAAAATTGACAATACAGTGTGGAGCGCAACATAACACTAAAATTACTGGACAAAAAGTGCTTTGTAATCTTGTTAAATTCAAATGATGCAAAGTGTATCGCTATTCAGGCGGTCTCTATTGTAGCTGTTATCAGGCCTGGCAGCCATTTCATATCACAATTTGAAATGTATGGTATGAAAATGGTTATATTGTGCTCATGCAACAAAAGAAGCCAAGTAAAAAAAAAACACACACATGAAAAGCTACCCAGCCTCCTTTCCACTATTGAGTTTCTCTTATGTGTAAACTGCAGTTCAGATGTGCAAAACGTGCTGATTTGCACATTCTTACATTTCCAGAAAGTTCAACCACATGCTGCCTGACGACTCACATTGCCTCGTTTCACCCATCCATTGTGAGAACGGCACACGTTGCATCTCGCAACAAATTCCCCTGAATCAGTGTCCAATGACATATTGAGTCATTTAGAATAGGAAGAAAACCAGAATTTTCACATCATTCGGTAAATATATACATTTACTATTGCATTTACATTATAATTTTTATTAATAGTTTTTCTGTTTTTATTTTTTTGTGAGTAGTCCATGTATCAGCCTCTGCAGACAATTAATCCCTAACACTGCATTATGTGCTATCCGCCAATGAGAGCGTGAAGGCCACGAACCAATGGAAGCCCAGCTCAGAAAAAAAGATTTTGAAATCCAAATAAGTCAGGCGCTGTGCAACCAAATTACTGTTGCCCATGGAGTTGCTCAGCCCCACAGAGACTCACGTAGTTTACAGTTTCACACTTTACCCATTTACACTACTGGATACTCAGTGAATCAGTTCTTGTTTGTTGACTTTCTACAGAATTTCCACTGGTTACAAGCCCAAACACATTGACCCTCATGTACCTTTTATAAGATGAATAACAATCCAGGAACTGACCAATGGCTTGAAATGTTTGAAAAGGCGATTGGATTAGACATGTGGTATATGTAAATACAGAGGTTTTGCAAGTGGATCACGCCCCCCACAGAGCGCTGCCACAAGAGGAGGATTTGAGGGAGTCTGCTCTCATGTGCCCTGAGCTGCATAAGCTAAGCATGCATGCACCCACTTCCTCACTGGACCACACGTTCTCAGGGCTACCACCACATGTGGAAGTGACAATGCAACGTCCTCGCAATGTCATGGCTACTCCACAACATCCACATGTTATGTGTCAGCTTTAGGGAGAGCATTGGCAGAAATATGTACGAATCCTAAAGATCTACGCTGACATCTGTGTGTATCGACTGTTTAAATGTGTGACTGGATTCAACAGTGTGGTTAACATCTACATGTGGGAAGCACTTAGGCACAGTCCTTCCTACTTGTAAAATGTGGGCACCTTGATTGACGTTATATTCAGTTTGATCCTTTCGCAATTCAGTCCTAGAGTATAAGGAATTGCTTACACCGCTGACTGTCTTTCTTAAATAACAAGGCCCTTTACAAGAGCACAGGGTGACCATCGAGACAGCATTAACAACAGAGTCCTGGCGTAGCAAATGGAAAGAGCCAGCAAAACCAGAAAGGAATAAAATGAGCTGAGTTACCTTGCCGGATGGAGACAAATCTGCCATTGGCTGCCTGGAAGACCACCTGCGGGTGGCTCTCCTCCAGGTCAAAGAGTTCGTCCTTGCCAGGCTTGGAGCAGCGCCCGGACCGAAGTGTCCCGCTAGGTCCCATGGGTGCCAGGTACTTCCCCTCGCAGTCTTTGAAGGCCAGTTTGCCAGCCCTGAGCTCCAGGGTGTAGCATGTGCCACGCCCGTTCTCCTGCACCAGCTTGCCGCCATGGTTGAGGAAGCGGCTGTCACAGGTCTTCAGGCAGTACTTGCCGTCCAGGTAGACCAAGGTGAGGAGGGCGTCCACCCCCCAGGGGATGTTGCTGTCCACAGCGATCTCACCTTCAGACGGCGACAAGTGGGCGTAGCGCTTGCGGCTGACGCTCAGCAGGTTGGCCTGTGGGTGCAGTGCAAGGTGCATGGCCCACAGCTCAGGGTCTCCGATGGCCTGGGCGAAGCAGGACAGGCGGTCCTCCGAGCCGCCAAAGTAGCGCAGATGAGGCTCTGACTGCAGGGCCCAACGCCCGTCCGACTGGGCCACGATCAGAAAGCGGCAGTCGCCGTCGGGCGCCTCAGCCCCGCAGCTCACCTTCCCGTCCTTGTCTGAGGCCAGGTATCGCCCCAGGTGGCTGCGCAGGTACATCACCTGGCTGTCCTGCTCATCCTGCTCCAGCATCCAGATCTGCTTCTTCTTCATTCTGGGCGCTGAGGCATTCACCTTGAAGCCAAAGCTTTCGGCAGTCAGGTAACGGTTTTCGTGGTTGATGAGCCCAAACTGGAGTTTCAGGGCTTTGTTTATCCCATTCGAGGGCATGTCGGCCTACCTTCAGAGGCTTGTGTGTGTGCGTGTGTGTGTATGTGTGTGTGAAGGGGGTAGGGGAATGGTTGTTTAGCACGGAGCAGGGGGTAGGGAGAAAGGGGGAGGAATCAATTTAGAGGTAAATAACAGGACTTTAAAGTAGATTTTCTGTCTTTCTTTTGTCCCCCTGGCTTTGAAAGGAGTTGAAAAGAGTCCTTCTATGTACTTACAAAAAATATTGTCCTTGGTTTCCCCCTCCAGAATTGTCGTGTTTCTGTTGCCCAGGATTAAAAAAAAGTTTGATAATGTTCTCTGTCTTGAGAATATTTTGTTTCTTCTTTTTTCCCCGTTTCTCTTCCCCCCTTCCCTTTCTCTGTCGCTCTTGCCCGTGAAAATTGTGTTCCCGTCTTTCTCAGGGCACCTGCTGGGGCACTTAATTTTTTTCTTCAGGTTTGTTAATCAGCTCGGATAAATCAGCAGACTCAACGCCTCAATCCAGCAAGCTGCTGACGTCACCCTGATCCCACCGTTTTTCTCTCTCTCTCTCTCTCTCTCTCCCCTTCGCTCCCACCCTTTTCACTCTCCCTATCTTACTCTCTCTCTCTCTCTCTCTCTCTCTCTCTCGACATCCAATGTCCCTGACAAGCCTTAAGCCCGACTCCTCCTGCCTCTCCAAGCAGCCGCTTGGGGGATTATTCAGCCACTGATCTTCTAATGAGACGCTGCCAGGGCCTTGAGTGGCAGGGGAGCTAGATGCAGCTCTGGTTTCTCTCTCTCTCTCTCTCTCTCTCTCTCTCTCTCTCTCTCTCTCTCTCTCTCTCTCTCTCTCTCACTCACAAGGGAACACAAAAAGTCTCACAAACACTCACACAAAATCAAAAACTAACAAAAAAAAAAAT
>JAOYSI010053877.1:0-25201 GCA_025775065.1 Hiodon alosoides
GAAAAAGCCATCGGAGACACTGCTGTACTGAGAGCCATCTGTTACCACAGAGAGAGAGAGAGAGAGAGAGAGAGAGAAAGAGAGAGCGATAGCGACACGCATTTACAGCTCTCTTCATATCTCTTCAATATCCACAGGCCAGAATCTAATCAAAGTTCACCAACAAACTATTAAAGTATACCACACCGACAATGCGAAAAGCTAAATGAAACATTTTAACAGCCCACTGACAATTTCAAATAGAACAAGTAAATTGCTCATTAAACTGAATCATTCTGTAGTAAAGGTAAATAAAATGGCAAATTGGTTTGTCATGCACCCACATAAATATTCGTCTTGGCAAATGAACCATTTACACGGTAATTAATTGAAACGCAATGCCCCTTTAAATTGCGTAATTATTAAATGTTTTAACTTGTGCTTAACCACATCTTCAGCACTTTTCCCTGAGGACCGCCTGCACTCACCAGACTCCATGTACGGAGAGCCGGGGGTGCTGGTCTCACTGCCCAGTGGGGAAAAGAGCCCCCCACTCTTCACTCTGGACACGGCAGCAGCGACCGTCTCCGACTCTGACACAGACAGACACCGCAGCATCACACCCAGTACTGACACAGAACGTCTGGATAACAAACACATGCATTTCATCCATGTTCAAGAAATGACTGGCATGGCTCAGGTTTAATGAAAAAAAAAATCCGACATTCAAAAGAAGAGTGGTATGAATGGTCAACTTTGGGGAATTTGAATGGGGGGGCTTTAGGAACTTCCCTGGAAATGAAATACGGCAACAACAACAGTCCTGCCTACTCCACTGGCCGTTCACTAACACACAAAACAATGACTAAAAACACTGCAATGAGGACAGTGAAGGGACAGAAATGGCAGCAGCACTGAGATGGCGAAAGAGAATCAGAACAGCAACCTTCTATAGGGTCCTCTACTATAACACCGATGGTCTGCTGTCTCCCTCCTTCATAGGAGAGGCGGAGAAAGAGAGAGAGTGAGAGAAAGAGAAAAGTTTAGGGAGTGGTAGGAGGTCAGAGAATAGCGACAGCCTTCGTAGGCTGACTAACACTTCAAGATCTGCGACAAACAAAGAACTGTCCATTTAAGCATGAACATCGAGTCAACGCTGCACCCCGTCCAGTACCGTGGTTGTGCATCTGTGCGACCCCCGAGTCTGAGAAAGACCGGCTGTGCCTGCCAATCCGTCCCGGCCCTCCTTGGCCCTCCGAGTAGGAGGAATGGCGACGCGGGGGCATGGCTGGTGGGGGCCCCTCTGCCTGCTGGCCTCCTGTTTTGGGGCTACAGGAGTCACGGCTCTGACTCCGTCGCCCCAGGCTACCGATGGCCAAGTACTCGGGCCCGTCGTCCGGATCCCGGTCCTCCTCGCACTCGTCCTCTCGTGCTGGCGAGGTGATCTCTGTCAGCGAAACCTGGGGGACCTCAGGAGAGCTGGTGGAGTCCGGGGGCCCCTGTTCCCAGGGGGCACCATGGGGGCTGCTCGAGGGTGGAGCACCTGTGGGGCAAAGAGGCAGGCCTGCAGTCAGTAGCCAAAATAACCTCTACCTTCCCAGACCACTTTAGTAGCACTGTCATGCTGTCACAATTGGTCCCCAACACATTATGCTGGTCAGCGTCGGTAGGAGTCCTACCTATATGGCTGTTCCTCAAGGAGGACAGGGAGTTGGTGAGTTGCCGGGACAGTGTGCTGTGTGGAGAAATCCCACTACCCCTAGTGTCTGGCAGCAGCACACACAAGCTCTGACTCCGCAACAAGCCAAGGGAGGGCTCCCTCAGGTGGAAGAACTGAGAAGGAACAGAGGGAAGGGGGTCAGGCGAGCGCAGGGGAGTCAGCAAGTGACAGGGGGGAGTCAGAGAGTGTGTGGGCTTGCCAGGGAGTCAGCGAGCGAGGGAGGGAGTCAGCGGGTGACAGGGGGGAGTCAGCGAGTGACGGGGGGAGTCAGCGAGGGTGTGGGCTTGCCAGGAAGTCAGCGAGTGTGCGAGGGAGTCAGCGAGTGAGGGAGGGAGTCAGCGAGCGCATGTGATGGACCGGCAGTGCTCACCCTGCCAATGTGGACGATGGCCAGCAGACGTGGGTCGTTCTGCTCCACGGCCTCCAGACACTGGAACATGGCAGACACATGGGGCTCACTCAGCACAAACGCCTCGTCTGAGAGAAAGTGAGAGGGATGAGAGGCTGAGCATACGCACACACACACGCACACACGCACACAAGACACTGAGCGTACACATACACACACACACACACACACAGGAGAGCGTATACACACACACACACACACACAGTAGAGACTGAGCATAAACACACACACACACACACACACACACACACACAAACTAAACACCCCAGGCTGTAGGATGCTCACCACTGTAGTACTTGCGTGTGTTTTCCCTGTGTCGGAGCAGGGGTCGGAGTTGAGAGGTCAGAGAGTGGCACTGCAGGCTGTGCAGAAGCCAATGGTCGGCCTTGTGTGCCTCCCCCGCGCTCAGGGCTCCATTCCCCAGCACGGGTTCCAGCTGGTTAAACTGCAGTCCGGACACAGGAACACACACAGTCAAGCAGTCACCAGCTTTATTACAGTTAACTAGGTAATATATAGACCTTACAGAGAAGTGCTCTTAAATAGCCTGGCTGTTGAAAAAGTAACCTAATAAGGATAACCATGTTACAGAGTCAAGACAGGAATTTTCACCATGGACTACCGCTCCAAATCGGTTTTAATAAACTGGCTGGGCAGCCTGTTTAGATGCTCATTGTACATTGAAGTGTTTCTTCTTAGCACTATTTGTTGTGCCTTTCTGATACACTAAAAATGATAATGAATGATGAAAATGATCACTGTTGAAGTGCAGCACCTGTTCCACATGTCCGGCCAGCGGTGGGCAGATGTGACGAATGCAGTACACAAAGGGCCAGTAATCCCTCTGTCTGCAGTACACCTGCAACAGAAAAGAGCTGTGATCCACCACAGCTTAACATCACACACTGTACTCCCCACTTCAATCCACTTCATCACACTCACACACAAATCCCACTAAATCACACTCACATACTTTCCCACTTCACCACGCTCACACACAATCCCACTTCATCACGCTCACACACACACACACGCACACGCACACACATACACAGGTCATCATCAACCTCACACACACTAACATACACACACACACACACACAGCTCATCGTCAACCTCACACACACACGCGCGCACACACACACACACACACACACACTAACGTGCACACAGCTCGTCAACCTCACACTAACACACACACAAACACACAGACACACAGACACACAGACACACACACACACACACACACACACATACAGCTCGTCAACCTCACACTAACACACACACGCACACGCACACGCGCACACGCACACGCACACGCACACGCACACAGTACCCATTCGCTCTTCAGCCCATGGCTCAGGATGTTGCTGAGGTCCTTGTGGAGCCGCCTCAGGCCACCATAGCGGGACCAGACATTAGGGTTGTTGGTGGAGAGCAGGCCTTCTACTGTGGTCTTCAGGCTTGACAGGAGCTTCCAATGCTCACGTCTGAAAGAGGAGTGGAGGGAAATGGGGAAAAGGTCAGAGAATATCAGACAGGGAGTGAGAACTGTGCACAATGACAGAACCCACTGTCACGGTTCTCCCTGCACCAAATATTGATTTTATTTTAGGTGGGGTTTTTTTTTTTTTTACTGCTTTTTTATATTTATTTTTGAAAAATAGACTTTAATCGATGATGGAGCCCATGGAGGATGCTGGCAGCAGGACAGTTTGGCCTTACTGTGGAAACCCAATCATTTCAAATGATTAAAATTCTGGCATTACACATTGGGTACTGGTTTGTGCAATGTGGTGTTATGTTATGAGCCTCACTGTTTTAATTAGGCTATATAAGACCGATTTTAGAGCGTGCAAATCTGATTGTGAAGGAAATACAACAAAAAGTGATTAATTACAAATCAGTTTATTCATTACATAACAGACATACTCTGAACCAACAGGACAAAGCTTCAACTTATCCATCTCTATAAGCTCCACTAAAGTAAATATTAATATAAACACGCCTGGTGCACAAACAACTAGTAATAAAGGTACCAAAATTTAAATCCTGAACAACCCCATCCCTCACAAACAAATTTTACAGTCCAGTAAGCTTTTCTCTTGTGTATTGTTGAAATAAAACAAACCACGACAGGCCATCTACAACATGTCAACCACAAGAAGTAATGAGAAACTTGTTTTGAGCTACTTAACACTATTTTTGTCACAATAACGCATGACACTTCCAAAATCTTCCCGCAAGAGTATTGCAACGTTCTGCTGTCATTGTATGCTCATTGGATTTATTTATTTATTTATTTATTGCCTGGGTTACATCGTCATCAAAAGCAGCCTATGGCAAATGTAACCCACCGCCAAGTTGTCATTACAACATGCAGACCATTCAACTCCAAATACCTCATAACTCATAACAAATACCATAGCGTAGCCGACTCCACCCTGTCACATTTACGCATTGGCCGCGGTGCTCAAGAGTGCACATCCATCTCCCATAGCTACAATGTTAATAATATTGTATCAGATTAATATAGCTATTTCATATAGATTCCGGCAATATAGACCCCTTTGTTAAAGCGAGGAGAGTAGTGTACTGCATACTATTAACAAGTCACATATTTACTCTCAAGCAAGCAACATCGAAATACGTACTGAAATATAACATCCGCACATAATCACCGTAAAATACCAGCCAACGACAAAGCATTCATTTACCCAGAAAATTAAAATCCCCCGTAGGTACTATAAACCTAATATAGCAAGCAGACTAACAATACTGACTGCCCAACATCATTTTAATTCACCTGCCAGCTACAAGGATTGTAAATGTACGGTTAACAAGTTAACTACCGAATAATACCTATTTATATTGGCGTGAAAACCGACATATTTGGAATTCGACGTAAACCATCGTACTGCGGCTGGCAAGCTGGTTAGCGGGGTTCGCTTACCTGTACTCCCCGGCCTCTACCTCCGTAATCTCCATTACAGGATCATGGGTTGAAGAACAGCGACTCACTGGGAAATCTGTCTTTCAGCCTTGTCATACCCGGGACACTCCTATAGTGTATTACAGAATTTTAAATGAAATTGTGACGCTTTCTCAGCATCTGACCCATTCAGCACTCTATGACAGGTTACTTGTTTCTTTCCTTTATAACGGTGTCGGTTAAAGCGCACGTAAAAAAACCCGGCTCTGACTCACTCCACTCGGGATATTAATGCATTCTTCTTCGTATTACAAACTCAACTGCTGTAACATTTCTTACTCCTTTCCTAACTGTCAAAGGCAGAACTATAGCCCGCTGCCTGACGGAAATTATCCGTCCCTCCGCCCTGTATTGCACTTTTCTGGAAGCAGCAGAGGTTAGAACTACTTTACCCATGATTCCAGTGGAAACTCATTATTATTATTATTATTATTATTATTATTATTATTATTATTATTATTATTATTATTATTATTATTATTATTATTATCAGCAGTATTAGTAAAAGTACTATATTATGTGACGGGATATCTAACTGTTAAATATAAACATATTTTTTAAATTAACGTTTGCGTCTGAAACAAAAAATACATGTCCCACAATGTACTGCAAGGCGAACGCATTCACGGAGTACGCTTGCGCATTGCAACGTTAACGGAATGGGAAATTTACCCGTGAACAGAAAGAAGGGTTTTATACTGGGATTGATTTAATGCTGAAATACTCTCAAAAAGCTGATAAAAACCATCATGAGCATCGGATTCAAGTCTGGTGGTGGCATGGGACAGAGGAAGGGGCCACGGGGTGGGGACAGCGCAGAGGGACTTGATAAAATCGACATGTCTTTAGGTAAGGCCTCACGGTGCCAGGAACCACTGCTCGGTTGAATGACGCCCGTTCTAATATGCTGCTGACTGCTTGAACGGAGACTGGGAGAAAGAGGGCGTTTTGTACAATTCTTATAATTAATGTTTTTAAAGCCGACTATACGAGCACATTGAGTACTTAATTGGTTAACTGCCTATATTTAGTGTAAAATAATAAACATATTGCCTGCTATACAATATTTAGCTTACGAACTTGTCATTGACTTATTTGGTTTGCAGGCGAGAGAAAGTTAGCAATCTAGCTGTAAACAGACATCACTTGCGTCGTTTAAATTTTGGCTGGTAAGTTTTAAAAACTTTAAAAATTAAATCACTAAAGTATCCTTACTTTAGTGATTTAATTTTTAAAGTAACAATGAGAGAACTGAGAAAGAAAGACATTTTTAAATAAATGCATTATACATTTCCTCTTTTTTTATATACCATTTTATATCCCTGTCACATTAAGTAAGACCCGTTGTCTAAGTTAAAAAGTAAAATTATCGGCAATTACCTCTAGTCTAATGGTAAATTATTTGGAATTCCTCTTGTGGCATACATCTTTTAAACCTAAACAAAATTCCCATCTCTGTCCTGACACTCTCTTGTTGTAAATTTAAAGAATGATCCGTCCTTGACTGTCTACTCTGTTTCTTAGATGATATAATTAAGCTGAACAGGAAGGAGCAGAATGCCAATAAACCAGGCCCGGGAAACCACAAGC
Organism: Hiodon alosoides; assembly: GCA_025775065.1. NCBI lineage: Eukaryota > Metazoa > Chordata > Actinopteri > Hiodontiformes > Hiodontidae > Hiodon > Hiodon alosoides. The sequence continues at coordinate 6,691 of JAOYSI010053877.1, forward strand.
TTGGTGTGAACAGCCATTTTCCTCAAGGAAAGAGGGTCGGGTCGTGGCCAGGCGGTCCAGCCCAAAGAGGTATTGCCTCCTTGTGTACGACAATTGCAAGTAGCAGGGGTCGGCAACTCTGATCCTGAACTGCCAAGATCTACAAGTTCTATAATTGGCTAAACACTGAGCACCTGGAATGCTGTGTTTGAACTTAATGGTTTATGGAGTTTAGCAGTTAAGGGTTTGAGTGAAATGTGGAGATGTAGAATAATGTTCAATTTTCTTTAATGAAAGACAATCATTGCTGTGATATTTTAAACATGCAGGCAATATAATTATCAAGTAAAAGTATGTTTACCTGAATTCTTAAGTTACTTTCAGTTGTCATCATCCAGTTACTTACCAAAGCAATTCAATTAAGTACTTTCAAGATACTGTGCCCTCTTCGGGTTTGAACCAGGTACCTAACTGGTTACAAATCCACATTGACCTTTAACCCGATACTACAGGGTAGTAGTGTACAGTGGAGGTGCATACTAAAAGGGATTATTCAGAATGACTAAACACAAGACGTATGACATTACTCTATCTGAAGTATGCGTTATAATAGATTGACAGTCTTAAATTTTAGAGTAAAAGTTGAATAAATTTGAATCTTAGGAATGAGAATGTAGGCCTAGGTTGAAAATAAGTGACGTGAGAACAACTTCATTTATCTAAGTGATGGAAATACAATATGTAGTATGGCTGTACGATATTGGCAAAAAAGATATTGCAATATTTTTCTTTAATTATGATATTATTAAAACATGTCGGAAGACGGTACTTGCCAATGTTGCTGTATAGGTTGTATAAATAATTAGTTGTCCTGATTTAAAAAATATATAATAAACAAAACTATATCCACAACATTATTTTATTTAACGGTTTGACACTTGAATGAAGAAATTAAATGTTTATTTAATATATGAACTAAGTACCATTATTAGCTAAAAAGTAATGCTAGTTCAGACTTGGGCGGCACACTTAGGAAATGCACCAGCTGGAACAATAGGGCTGAAACCGTCAGCCATGACAACAGTGTCACGGTCTGACGCTGTGCCTGCTGTTCAATTTCTTTTACTTGTATATTTTGTTTTATAACTGCTGCCAAAGGTAACATTCAGAGGCACTAAACTAGTGGAATTTATTATAACTGTGAGATTAACTGTGGGATAACAAATGTCAGTCTAATTAAAGGTGTATACATTGTCTTTAAAGTAACAGTCATTTACAACAGCTAATAGTCATTTATCTCAGTTCCCCTGGCTCATTTAACAGTGCCAGAATGTCTATGATTAGCTTTTGTAAAAACGTTATCTACATGAGCGTAAATATTGCATTGCAGACTATTGTGGTATGGATATTGCACATTTTGATGTCAATAGTTTTTCAACATATCGTTCAGCCTAAATAAATAGGCCTAGGTGCCTTTGCCAACTTAAGTTCTCAGTGATTGCAATAACTATATTGTCTCCACTGCTGTAGGTGCTATGACATTAGTAGACTGTTAAGATATTTCTGTTTGGTAGGTGGGGGCATAGCCAGGCTGGGCGTGCGTGGGCGGAAGGTGCCACCACCAGCAGGCCGACGCAGAGGTCAAGGGGTCATCACAGGTCTAGCAGCCCGCAGAACGGCCACACTTCGGAAGGGAATCAGTCCTCTAAACCGACCAGCCTCATTGTCCCAGGTACAGAGTGTGGGATTGATCCAACTAAGTCATTCAGGGACATATTTTCATGGAGAAATTGATGTGTGGTTACACATTTTGGTTGTACTAGAAAAAAGTGGCCCTCTTAATTTTGGAGCCAGTCACTAGAAATGAGGTAAACTCAGCGGTATAGAAGGGAAATTAACTTGCATGCCTTGGTTGTTTACATCAGGTTTGAAAGCACATCTTTTTGCATGTGATGTCAGTAACAAAGGTAGATAGACCCGTGTGCGTAGACTTGTTGACGTATCGTGCTCCTTCCTAGGCCCAAGGATGACATGTCATTGGTCACCTTGTGTTTGTTTGTTTTTTTTGTGCAAATAAACATGTCGGGTAATTGTGCTGAACTTCTAAAACTACGCTCACTTATTCTCCTTATTTCTCCTTGCTGTCTCTCCCCCCCCCTCCCCAAGAAACCACGGCCCCTCCTCCAGCGCAGAGCCCAGCCTTACAGACAGCTTGACCTCCAAAGACGGCCGTACCGACAAATGGATACGCCGCGGGGGCCGAACATGGCACTGCACAGACCCATCCAGCTACGCAGACGGTGAGAACGCACGCAGTTGCCTGGCTGTCGGGTCACTCCAGTGTCTTTAAACCATCCGCGGATTTCCACAGTGGGTTTCTTACCGTACATCTGTGACCCTAGCCCACTTGAACGCGCTCTCTGATTTACGCCATCCTGCTGTTTGCTTAGGCCCATGGCCCCCACTCATCAGGTCCAGAGAGACGCTCGCCAAGCCACTTTCCTCTTTCGTAGAGGCCTCAAGGTACCAGCGTCCCTCTATCGCAATTTCCCCATGGGGGATAAATAAAGTACCTACTACTACTATTACCTGCTTCCTCCTCGTCTGGAAGCCACACTTAACTTCTCCTTGTGGAAAATGTCTCTTTTTCTCCTGTTTCTCCACAATCGAGGTTCATACCCAGGTAGAAAGCCCCAACCCAGCACCAGTAACACACAGAATGCGACCGTAAGTCATGAAATTGTGTTCTCCCTGGAAATGATCTCCCCGTGTAATTTGTCAGCCTCAATATTTCTGCCTTTACTGGTGTGGAAACCTCTGAACTGACATCACTCTTTGGGCACAGGTTAGGGTCAAGATTACTTTGAGTCCCCTCATTTTTCAAACCATTTATTCTATTTGGTTGGATTGTCACCAATATGAAGAAAGCAGTGATTTTATAATTTTCTTTGCATGTCCACTAGGTGGCGGACCTCTACAACGAGTAGTGGAATCCTGACTGTCTCCATTGATAACCCGACTGCCAGAACACAGCCAGAGTGAGTGTGAAAAACACACAAAGGGAGGAGTTAGTGCTTTTAAAGTGGCAGATGGTCAGAAAGTGAGTTTTGTGGACTACCAAGTGATCTGTCCTGAACAAACATGTGAAAATATTAGCCATGTTGGGACACAGTACTTTAAAGATTCTTCTTGAGACACTGAGTTGATACTGTGATTTGTACCTGTGTTGGTACTGTGAGTATTTTATGAGGTTTTCCAAAAAAATGTACTGGTGTGTTTACCTGTGCTTTACGTAGGCCTCCTCGAGCCTGGTCGCTGCACCCCCCGATTCCAGCCCCGCCCACAGAGAAGCTCCAGGAGGAGGTGAGAAAGCCCCCAAAGGGAGTCCCACTGCAGTTCGACATCAACAGTGTGGGCAAGCAGGTGACAATCTGTCTGTTCTCAGAGTGATCTTCAAATGCTCTATTTTTCCTTAAGACGAGTTAAAATAACTTGTATGTCCTCTGCTGAACTCCCCTCATCAGACTGCGATGACCCTGAACGAACGATTCCGTATGCTGAAAGACCGCCGTGCAGCGGTAGCTCAAGGCGCCAAAGGAAGCCGATTTGTTACCGTTGGGTAACCACAGCTCCGGAGGGCCCACCGGAGAGGGAAAGGGAAAGCAACGGCGGTCACAGGACTCTAGTGTCACGCCAACAGAACATGCACATATATCCACACGTATGTGAGAGGAGGACAGAGCAGTGGACAGGCTGTGATGTGATGTCACTTTCCTGGGGTTAGGGGTGGGGGGGGACAAGGACAAGACGAAGACTGCACTACATTTCAGATCTGAGGATCCTGGGGGAATATTCGTCTTTAACCAGATTCTTCTTTTCTTTTTTTTTCTTTTTTTGTTTGTAATATGGATAATGTCTATAACGCGTTCAGCTTTTTTGTGTTGTATTCAGGAATGTCCTGTCAGGGCTGGTCGATGACTTTTTCTACAAGGAGGGAGGGTTGGAGTTGGCAGAGCAGCCACAGCGTGAGATTCGAGTTTTCCTTATCGTGCCATAACGCGGAGGGCCGAAACCCTCTGTTGTAAAGAAATTGGTTTAAGTTATTTGGGTTCTTTTAGAAAATAAAGTTTTTAAAGACCAGTTTTTGTCTTTTGAAAGACCATTTCAAATAAATGTGGAACATTGTATTATCTGGTTATCTATATGCCTTAATTTATTTATCTTGCGTCTCAGAATGTTTAGCCATGTAGTAGTTTTTGCAAGATTGACTAAAACTGAATGTTCCTGTTCTGAGAAGGAGCTTCAATTAAGCTTAAGACATTGAACTAAGTTGAATTTTACAGTCGGCAGTATTTTCAAACTCCTGGGGAGTCTTTGTCGGCGAGCCTGGCTATCTAAGGCCCACCCATTGTGCCAGATATGTTTAGAAACGGCTTAACATTTCAAAAGGTGCGCTGCCAGCCGTTTCGCGATTTCGTCTGTATTTTAAGACAAAAACCCGATGTCGTGTATTTCGAATTTCGGATACGTCTTTTCCCCCCTAAAATGTAGTTAACCGCACAGCCCTATTGGATAAACATAAATCTTAGTTAATACCCCCTAAGGTTTTTGACTGCTTGTGGGGGGTCGACCCTAAACCGTACTATGTAGTTGATGTTTCTGAAGAAAGAAATTGTGAGTATGGCCTGTTTGAACTTGTAAGCAATGCTTCTAAGTTAACAATGTGCGTCGACTATTATGGCAGAATACCCAGCTGATTGACACTCCCTTAGTGTTGCGTAATGTTAAATAGGTTTCTAGTTATTCCATCGGATCACTTGTATAGTGGAACTGCTGCGGTTCTCGTTAGTTTAACCTGCACCCTTTTCCGGAGCGACCACCGTGGATAAGTTAGCAATTCACTTTACCATTTATATTGCAGCAGGCGAATCGGCTTTAACCTCTTTATCCACGTAAAAACAGCAGTGCGTGTGAGTTAGAATCTCACCCGATTTACAAAGCCCGCACTTTTAAATCACTACAGCGCCTGCTATCCTGCCCTTCATTAAGCTCATGTCCAAAGTCAAAATAAGGGCATGCAAAAAATGTCATAGTCGACGTCTTCATGATTGTGGAAAATTAAGATCGTAGATGTAACCATTCCCGACAGGAACCGGATACGTTTTGGAGATAAGATCGAATTTCCAATGTCAGGTTCTGTGGTATTGGAAGGGTTTTTTCCATCATAATTGTTTTTCCGCGTTCCCGTCGTTGTTCCAAGAGTGACATGTTCGTTGCAATAATATCGAAACCCGTTTAAGTCTTTAACTGATTCTGGCTGCAGCGAACAATGCTGGAGTTTTAACCTGAGGTTCGCCTAAACCCCATCTACAACCAGTGTGAAAGTGAGCCTTTGTTTACTCTGTGTTTGGTGTGTTGTCATTGGTTCCCGTAATCTCATCACACTTGCCAGCTCCCCATTCTGACATAAATAGTTAATTATGCGTAAGCAAAACAATTTTTGCTCTTTCATTTTAAAAAAAGGTATAACAAAGTGTGTAGAGGACGTAGTTGTGAACGACTTCGCTACAGGCAGCAATGATATTCCCTGGAGTCGACGATAATTATTTGATTAGTACCATTAATTTGATAATTCCGTAGCTCAACAAACTAACCGTTTCTTTTGTAAAGATTAACTATGGGAAAATCTACGTGGATTATCTCGTTTCGATTAATCGAGTGGGCTATCACTGTTTTCGTTGTCCTCCTATGGAGGGCACGGAGGACAGGGGAACGTTCGCAGCAATTGAGTTAAATTTAGACGCAGAGAATAGGTTCAGCACACAGCCAAATCTATCCTGGCTTCGTTGCAATTGGTCTGTTTCTTTAAAATGTAAATATGACTTTTAAACTGGGTTTAAACGGTTCAGATGATTCGATCCATGAAGACAAAGGAGCTATGGAAACAATTCGAAGATAGAAGTTGTGGGAAGGAACTAAAATATATGAATATTAAAGGTGTCAGGGAACTATTTTCCATTTTTTCCCATTTTGAAAAAGGTTTCCTGGTTTTTTGCTTCCCACAATTTGTGACTAATTCCATTTGTAAAAAGGTGATATATCAAATGATGTTTGATGAATTACGTTATGCTTTGGGGAAGCTCCAGGACTGGGAAACAGTGTGCAAACCAGGTAAAGACTTGAGTCACAGATGTAATTGCTACCTGACGTCATTCTTTTAGTATTGGCTGAGGGGGGGGGGTGAATACTAAAAAAATGACACCAGGAAATAAAAAAAAATATCAGATTGTTAACATGCGATTATGTCAAAATGGAATTAATACTTTCTTAAACTATTCTGAATCTAGATGGAAAGGCAAGTTATGGCATTGGTTATCAGTAGGTAATAGGCTCAAGTCTGAAGAGGGTCCCAGCTTTGGTACTTATTCTTAATTGGCTCAACAAGGATCCACCTGTAAACCTTAAAGGTAAATTGTAAGCCATTTACTCAAAACTAAACAAAATTTCTAAATGTGTGTTTGCTCCAGGGGACTACAGGTCTTTAAAATGCAAAGACGTTTTAAAGAAAGGGTATAATAAATGTTCTGTTTATTATTAAGTATCACCATGTTTGATGCTGTAGTCTATAAAGAAATACTCAAAATCGTTGCATTACGGTGTTTTAAATAAAACAGAAATTCATTTTAATGGAGAAATAATATTGGCAGCACATAACAGGGTTTGCTCAAGTAAAAATATATATTGAAAGGCTCAGTGATCAAGCTCACACGTAACAATTGCATGTGTATTACAATTCCTTCAGACAAAAACAGAAGCTAATGACAACACTACAAATCTAGATAGTCACCTAAGTAAGGCTACTGCTTGCGAAGTGGATGCAGATCAGGTTCTTTGCCAGAAATGATTGACAGAGTTAGAAATCAAGATGCAGGCGTAACAAACACGAAACGCACAGAATGGACATACTGCACTTCCCCATACAGAAGTTTCTGGGTACAAATTGTACTTATAAAATATACAATTTGCTTCTCTATTTCAATTTAAATACTCAGTGTGCAATACACTTTGAATCTGAACTTTGCATTTATTAAATACATTAAAATTTGCTATGTAACAAAACTACCTGCATATGAAATTGGAAACACCATTCAAACGAAAGGATGGCTCACTTCACTCTCTAGTTTGTTTTCCCTCCATCGACTCCAGATTTTTTCCGCTCTGTGTATTACATCATTGACATAGTTGACAGACTACCATATTACAATAAGAGTGTTGAATAAAAACTTGAGGTAAGAAAGTGGTTTAAAGATTACAGATCATGCAGAACATGCTTAACAGCAACAAAATATTTTGTTGTGAAGGAGAAAGTAAAAAAAAAAAACTAAATACAGAACATTAAAGTGTGCATTACAAACAATAACTGAATTACACCGCTTTGCATCTTTGGTTACAAAGTAGGTTGAACAATTTCACAGCTTTATTCCCCTCCCTAAAAAACATGCACAAGATGAGTTCAAAGGTGGGGGATGTATGGCAATTACCACTCCGTCCTTAGGATTAACAACAGAAGTTTTCTTCATCAAAATAGCCCACCAAAGGTTCATATCACAATAACTGCTGTTTACCTGTACAAACTTTCTATGGTCTTAATACTTTACACTCTATACAAAATGTACATTCACATTGGATCTGAACTATTGTAAATAAACAATCCCAATGTAAAATTGCCATTAGTGTTAGAACATACCATCTTTTTTATTGCCTATATGTTTACCGTGTTTAAGCAAGAATAACCCATCCATTGCATGACCAATTATTTAACATTTCAAATGTTCAAAAACAAAGTTGGTATTGATTCTCTGACATTGTTCATTTACATTATGAAAATAGCAGCCCTGTAATAAATAAAACGCAAACTGTGAAACTGAACAGAGGGATGAATACGACTCATGTTGAAGTATGGCGGCTCTTAAAATAGACTAGCACTTCTTACAACATGAAACGGCAAGGCTCAAATGGACACCCTTCCTGGTGGGAATTTCCTCTCGGTCACTCTGATTCGTCTCCTCCACTAGCCTCGCCCTCGACACACAGCGAGTAAATTAAGTGCCCCCCCCCCGCCCCACACCCCACACCCGAGCTCTACGGTCTGTGGGCTCTTTTGCCCGGGAGCCGAGCAGCTCCCACTTTGGGTGTCCAGCATACAGGGAACCCTCGGCGCCATGATTGTCTAGCACTGGGATGGCCCAACACAGTAAAATGCGGCCCCTCAGGTTTCCAAGCCGGTGGAGAACAAGGCAGACAGATTTTAAAAGAAAATGTATCATTTAAAGATGTTTGCTTTTTTTTTTTTCTCCCTTGCTCTACCTACCCCACCCCCACCCCCCAACTGTACCCCACATGGGAGAAAGGAGGCGCTTCACACAGAGGAGATGTTGGGCTGAGGGGTGACAGGCTGCGGGCTGGCCTGGACTGGGAGGATCTGCTGCTGATGGGGGACTGTGCTGGTGGGCTGGGAGAGCTGGGAAAGCTGGTCACTGTTGGCTAGGGACTTCAGCACAGCATTCTCCCGCTCCAGCATAGAGTTCTTCTCATACAGCTCCTTAATCTGTTCTTTCAGCACCTCAACCTCCTCACGCACAGCATACATCAAATGGCTTTTGACCAGGTCCTGCAGCGGGACAGAAAACCAGGCAAACAAAGCTGCTGAGTATCTCGAAAACACACCGGGGCAAACAACTCACAGTGCACTGGCAACCAAAAATGCAACATTTACCAACATAACACAGAATATTGGTTGTGAGAGCATTTAATTGACAGCAGCAACACAAAATTACTGCATTTATGCTGGTACGAGAATGTCAGCTATTACAAATTGACTACTTACCATTGCTTGCTCTATTTTGTTGTCAATGGCCACAACGCTGGCTCCAGAAGCACTAGAACAAAATAAAAAAGTCAAAATTGACTTAAGTGTGCAGACATGCAACTGAATATACATCTTGTCTCTCGGTTTGTCAAGTTTCAGGTAACAAAACATGTCACAAACACCAGATTTTAGATAATCTCTCCATATCCGCTTTTGGTCCAGTGAAGATAAATATTGATTCGTCTGGATGCGTTTATAAATAGAAATGGAATTACACCACTGGCTATTTTTGGGCCAGCGCTCTTTAAAGTAACATAACTTATTATAATATAGTAAAATAGCTGCATTCAGCTAGTCTACAAGTGGTTGGATTGCTTGTGATGTACATATTTTCGGTTGCGTTATAATATCCAGTAGAAATAATTAGGAAAAAAACGATGTTAATAACACGACACATAAACGAATCGAAGACCGTCTCAGGAACCGTTAACATGTGAATACTCACTGTAAAGACAATGAACCCGAACCCCTCGTTAATTTTTCCCCTCGTTCACGAATTTTCCTTCACAATTCCCCGCTCCGCGGACTAACCAGAGTTACTCACACCCCATTACAAAAACACAGCGCAAGGCCACCGATTAGATCCACGATACCTCAAAATAATGCACTAAAACAGAGCAGAACATTGAGGCGTCTTATCGTACTTACTCGCTTACATTTTTGTGTCCCCTTGGGTCGTACACAGAAATACCCTTTTTACAATACTAGCACGCAAAAAAATATTAAAAATCTGCGCTCCAATGTCCAATAAAACTGTTAAACACAGTATACACCTCGTAAAATAGCCTTCATTTTCAAACCAGGACTGCGATATAACCTAGTCATATTGACGCATTACACATAGCAATATGCATGCATACATACATATTTTCATTATTAGCTACAAATTCAAAAATGGTTTACCAAATTCGTTTAGTTCCCGGTGTTCTTAATATACGAGCATTGTAAGTGATGGTTTACATTAGAGATGTTGACAGGGTCATTCCAACACCTTAATATCCCGGCTTTCTTCGTGTGCGTTTCTGGCGTTTTCGCGCAGAACATCGCCCCATACCAAATTCTACAGAAACTACTCACTAGCCACACGCCGCCTGACGGAGAGCACAGCGATGCCCCTTCGAGAAATACCACTCTACTCGATTACCAGTACAACAGAAAACAGCCGAGCACAAAGGAAGCGCTATATCGGCGACTGCAAAAAATTAGCCCCGAGACAAGTACCTAACCGGGTTTGCACAAAGGCACGTGCATTGGAACCCTTTTAAACAATTATCACCCAGCTCATACATACCCATAATATATATACCATGCTAATTTTCACATCCCACGGGAACATCGACTTCCGTTAAATAGTTTTATGAATCGCTTACCTCACTAAAGAAAACATGAACGGAGACCATGCAAAAAATGGTAACTATGCAGAAAACCGGAAAAACAATTACTGAAAGAAAGAAATGTTGCTGTAAATTCCCTCTCCCATTTAATATTTCCATTGGGGGCTCAATATTCTGAAATACCGAAGCTTCCTCGAGCAACTCTGTTACTTGACAGACTGCACGTAGTCAGCGCAGTGGACGAAAACCAGTGCCTCAAAGGATCATCAGTTAAAACGATATTTAGGCATGTATGAAAAAGTTCAACGACATAGTTACTGTTAGGTAACAGTATCAGGGTGCACTAAATTTATAATGCTACAAACTTCATTTCAGTAGCCTACGTTCCGTTATAGTTCTAGTTTTCATTATCACGACGTCCAGGTTAATTTACCGACTTTACACGACTAAATTAAAAAGCATTTCATAGTTCAGCCAAAATTCACAAATTGAGTTCCAAACACAAAAAAATTGAAAACACTCCCTGTAGCTGCACTTCTCGCTAGAATTGCTCAAAACCAGGGTACAATGTAAAGTAAGATGAAGTGGGGAAAATACCTGCAACGCTCCCGGTATGGTAGCAAATACCCTGAACGTGTGGGTGAGTTCTCGGGCGAATATGACGATCTGTAGGACAGTTTGCAGCGCATGGTAGAAGAATGTTGTACCTTCAAACTCTGGAAAGAATTACTAGACTCTGCACTGCCGATCTAAGGGGCTGCATTTGCCAGCGTAACTCGAGATGCGCTTTAAAACTCCAACTCGCTACAAATTAATGGGGCGGAGTTTGTGCGAAACTCCCCCCGCCCCCATGTAGGACGGCCTTTCCTCGCGGAATGTGTTCCGTTTTTGCGCACTTAAAACCCTTAATGTTTTAATACAACAATAAAGCGATACGGTATCATGTTTATTGTTAAAATTAAATGCATCATGTGCATTACTACCGATATACAGTTTGTCCGTGTTTGAACTGCTGGTTCCTTTCGAAACAAGCCACCAGAAGGCAATTTTTTTTTCAAATTAGTGTGAATCTGAATTATGCCATGGGCCCAAGTTCACATTTTTTAAACCACGTGTCTCGTCAAATATAACTTAAACGGTTAAAACGTTCATTTTCAAGGACAGCCAATGAATAACCATGTTGGTGCCCTACCACAGATGCATTGCAAGTTAAACTATGATGACCTAGGAATATTTGTGCAATGAATGTCTAGTTGGCATGCTTAATGCATCATAATTTTGCTCCCGAAACATATTTTTTGGAAAAAACGTAGATTAAAAGAAATTATTTAATAATTTAAGATCCTTGCCTCCGTGGTATGACAAATCATTCTAACCAAAGTACATATTTAAATTAAATGCTCTTGGTGCCCACTTATACTTTCATGTAATGAGTTTAATAAGGCAGAGTAACCTGATTTGGGGGTTGGGTAGCGCATAGTCGTCACTGAGACAGAGGGCTAATTACGCTGTCTTTAGCAGTAACAAAGGCGCTTCCTTTGACTGCAATCTCGCTGTTGATAAACAGGAGCCTTTAGTCCGGTACAAGACATTCTGTTCCGTGAACCTTCAACACACATCTGGGACTAAACAGATCCCAATCAACCAATGAGCGGGGTCAGATGACAAAACGGTGACACCATCTGCAATGAGTTTTTTTTTTTTTCATTCCCCACCAACTGCTGAGGAGGAAGGTGGGTCCCAACCCACTGAGAAATTGAGTGAGGATCGGCGCTCACAACAATCAAAGAGATCATGTGCTTCGAGGGAACGACGTAATGGGGGGTGGGGGTGGGGGCAGGGGCAGTTATATAAGCACTACTCTGGTTGAACCAGAGTAGCCCAACACAGCATCGCATACGGGCGTCCAGCAAGCGGCAGCCCAGCGCCCAATCCTCATACAGAAATAGGGCCATGTGCAGAAACACGCACCCGCTCCAGTGTGCTTCTGGGGCACTCTCCTGCTGCGCAAATGTGTTCTCAATTTAGGATCAACAGAGCACAGGCACTAGTGCCGAGAAACACTTTTTTTTTTAAATCTTTTTTTTTGAGGAAAAAAAACACATCACAGCCTGGGTTTCAAACCAAAAGATAATCTTCCAGCCCATCTTCAGGGGGCATCAGGTCTCTGTCACTGCCTTTTACTCAGCAGGGTAAGTATAGCTCTGCGAGGGACATGTAGACTCTTAACTGATAAACTGATGTAGTCAAAAACACATACAACTCAAACAGAACTTCTAACCAGATTATAACAAGATAAAGTTAAAAAGAAAACATGACCGGGTCCTCCATTTATCAGCCATAATTATATATATATATATATATATATATATATATATATATAAATATAACTCATACATTATGAATATTGTTTCCTGTAAACTCCCTTCCCCTCTGCGATGTCATGTAAAAAGTAAAAATTGTGAACTAAAACTAATTACAGAATGTCCTATGTCGCCCTCTACTGTCAATGTTAAGTGCAATTTTATAGAGCCATTTGGGACAGAAACATTTGCAGGAATGCACTTTCTACGTGCCGAACGTGCTCGATGCTTTTTATGTATTTTTTGCAAAAACTGTACAATTTAAACTCTTAAAGCAAATTTCCACTGAAGGGCACTCATGGACTTAAAAAATGAGAATAAAATATTTTAGGTCAAAAGGTAATCTTTGGTTACTGTACCTGTTCAACGTAGTACCTAGATAAGCACTCGCTCATGAGCACCACAAATTTCTATTTCCAAACCACACCAACAAGACACACTAATTTAATTCAGTTGGCGAAGACCAATCATTCAAAACGGGACAAGGTAATAAACTCCAAATATGAAAGTCAAAAACACAAGCTTGTGCGGAGTATTAAACAAAGCCACTTGGCTGCAATAAACACACAGGACTGGTTTATACAGAATGTGTTAGTGTCAACACATCTTTAATTAATGTCAGAGTGGATAGAGAGCCCTTCTTCAGGAGAGGAGCCGGAGTTTGTTTATTCTGCTTTACTTTAATTAGAAAACGGTTTGGGCCCAACTTTGGGCGGACAGAGCAGGGCCTTTGTAAAGTTTCTCTCCGGCTCGCCCGGAGGCGGGTTTCGGTGAAGAAACCGAGAAGCCGCAGAGGGCCTTTCGGGGGCCTGTTTGTTTGAGGATGGGTAGGGATTGGTGCTGGAGGCCGGGGCCGACCACACTAACCGTGGCTCCCGACGGAGCATCTGAGGTGACTGGCTGATAGCGGCTCCCTCAATGACCCCGCTGGGGGTCACGCTGTGCGCCCCAGCGAGCAGGAGTCACCCCACGTAACACCACATCAGGGCATCTGTGTCCCACTCTAAGCGAAGCTGTCATTTAGAGCTACAGTGGCCCGTGCTGATGGCCGTCTTTCCTCTAATAAAATAACCCACTGCGAGCCCAGTCATTTAAAACAGTTTCTGTTGTTGTTGATCACTGCACTACCACAGGGGGAGCACGCTGTTATTGCGTTTCCAAAAATACAGGCCATGGCAGAGGTTAGATTAGGAGGTCATGTTCCATACGCCTCGAGGAAGAACAGAGGGCCTCAGTAATCAGAAATGACAACTCGGAGAGGAGCATGGAAGATGAACTGCAACGGAGCACATTGTCACTCAGAGTCAGTTAATTTGACAGCCATATCACTGGCCCGTGAGGATGGGAAAGCTCTATATCACCCGAGAGGCACGAGAGTTTGAACACGTCAAGGGGGTCTAAAGAAGGCTGGGCTCCTGTTCCAGTGGCACAGACTGTGAAGCTTTTTTCACAAACAAGATAACGGGGGGGGGGGGGCAGGCAAAGCATGTTTTTTTTAAACAAGCAGAGCTCATAAACAATCAAAACAAATCACTCTGACGTTACATAACCTGTGAGAGCTCCGATTTTACGAGCTGTGCATGAGGAAGACTCCTCTATACAGCCTTCAGTGAGGCACAGGAAGCCTGATGCAGAGCTCGGGTGTACGTCAGCACTGAGCGTGCTCAGACCAGACGATTCGCCAGGGCTCCACGACCTGAGATGAACGGCCTGACTCTGCCTGCGGCTCCTTAATGGCACACCAGGACAGAATTAAACGGGGCTCTGGCAGGCAGCACTGTTCTGGGTGTCACCCTACAGTGGTCTCCCTCCAGTCCACTGGAGGATGACCCCTATCCTGGGACTCGCACACCCCAATGCAGGACTCAGAGATATATCGGAAAACTATCGACACTGCCTTAATGAGGGCAATATCCACACAGCCAAAAACGTTTTTTTACTAGTTTTCCCCCCCACACAGTTTTTCAGGTTTTCCGCAAACGTTAACCAAATTAAACCATCCTGCTTCATCTCTCAGACGTGCTAGAAAAATAATCCTGCTTAAAAATGGCGTACAGAAGGTTCAAGTGCAGGGGCGCCTGCTGACTCTTATGTAACATCCACGTATGGTACATCTGAGGAACACGGACAGTTCTAAGAAGGTTTCAGAGCCACTCAACCAGGATAATAAAATTCCCAATTGCAGAGAAGGACAGTGTTGTTTTTAGAGCAACGCTTCCCCTTTTTTGGCCCAAACAGCAAGTCAACAATGGCTACCATTCAGCAAAAGAATATTTTTTCCTGGAATAATTAGGAAGATGATGAACTCTAATATCATTAAGCCATTGCTAAGTTCAGTGTAGCTCCAGGAATCGGAAAACTGAGAAAGGGGACATTTAGGTTCACCGCTACCAGCAAACAACCCCTTTATGGTCACATATGGTCACATTTTTGGTTTGGAACAAAAAATTGATTGCGTTTCAGTGCTGTTGGTCTCCAGCAGGGGGGAAGACATATGCGTGGATTAAACCCCCAAATCCCGTCTTCCAGAGGACCCTCCCAGAAATGGCCGAGCGAACAAACAAAGCTAATTTCTTAATGATCCTACCGATCATTTACAAGACGGGGGGTTGCCACTACAAGGTCGGGCGATACAACTCGGGGCACTTCTGCCTTCTTTGTGCATGCCCTGTGATTGTGCACGTCCTTTTTGATTTCAACGTTGCTCCACCACCTCCAACAAGTCCCATCCTGCAAAGCCACCGACTTCAAACGCTGGCAGTGAGTCGCCTCTTTGGTCCCACCGGTCTGAATGGAGATTTGAAACCGTTTCAGCAAAGCCTCCTCTTAGTCAGAGCCCACAGGGAAAAGATCCAGAACTGGACTGGGATCAAACAGAAGCTGTCAAAGAACGCGTCTATCAACGAATTGCGCAACAATCATCATCTTGTTGTTCTACAGCAACACAATTCCGGTAGCTTAAAATAAAAGACCTGGTCAAATAATACCAGAGTCAAGTAAATAACGTACAAAAATAAACTGATTTCTAATAGGATGTGGGAAGCCTGAGAAAGTGGTGCTTAGTACATGAAACAATGCAACACAGAACAGAAGTCACGCAACGTATAGGAAACACAAAGCAAAGACAAACGCATCAAGATGTGCAATATCTGTCATACCTTGCCTTGGGCTGCTGGAGATAAATAACAGACCTGATGAAGACTCATCTTAGGCTCCGGCCTGTCACAACACTCACTCCCTGAGTCTCGAGGCCAGACCGCTTCAGTTATTGGTCCCTTTTGTACGAGGAGACTCAGCGTCTCGACGGGAGTGCTAAATCTGCAGATATTTAATAATCAGACCGTCTTTTTTTTTTGCATGTGGAACAGGGAACAGTACGGTAATTTATCCAATCTAAGTAGTATTTAAGTGGAGGATAAAGCCGTTCATTGATTGAAACTTAAATCCCTCGACGTGTCAATGTCAGCAAGTGACTGCCAGGGAGAGGAAAACAAAAGGCCTTTAACTCTGGAACAGCAACAGGCTGCTCTGGAACACCTGTGGTATTTTACTAGCAGCCATGGAGCATTAACAGTTCACCTCAGGCAGACTGTGGGCCCTGGCCCCGCCCAGTCAAACCACTGAACTGGTCAAGAGATCCTCAGTCAGTCACACCTACTCTCCTCCACACCCATTCCCCCAATAACAGGGCTGCCTCCTGTTCTGTCCCCCTCTCATGACCAATGGTATAGTCTGCAAGTTTCTCTCTTTATGTCAGAGAGCCATTCAGAAAAACAGGTCCACCCTTGGTGTGGCTATGTGGACGTGACAACCAGGCACAAGCGTGTCCTGGAAGTCGGTGGTGAGTCAGGAGTCGGGGTGCTGTGAGGCATGCAGCGCAGTGTGCAGTGTGCAGTGTAAAGTGCGTCACTGCGCGACACACCCTCCTCCACTAAAACTCAAAGGCACGGTGCAACGCTAAAGGTGTCAAAACCTGTCCAGCTAAAGCTCCTGATTCATACACTCTTTAACAAAGGGGCAAGAGGCAACAATGAAACCATTTTCAAACGCCATCACGTTCGTCATCTTTTATGTGGAAACAAACCCTTATGCAGTTCCCACAAATTGTGGTTACAAAAGCGGCATTAAAGCTCTGACTATCCGGTTTCTCATTATTGCCAGTGGTTGAGCTGCTTCTCATAAGTTTGATTTTGCAGGAGGGCATCTAATGTTATCCTCCAACCATTGAATTACATTATCATTACATTATATACACTGATCATCACCATTTCTTTAGCTACATTGGCTGCAAGGCCTGCACCATTTATAGAAAGACTGAAATGAAACTGAAAATCTAAAATGAAAATGCAAAAATGCAAAATAACCATGTTGTGCCTGTCCTTCAGTGAATTTGACCTTGGATTCCTATTGTCCATCTAATTTCTTTAACATTATGCTGAATTAAAAAAAAAAATCAGAGGACTACCACATAAATTGATGATATGATGTATATGTAAAATAACATTAGAAGAGAAGTGAATCACATTCCATAGAAGCGACCACTTGTCAACAGCCCAACATATTAATGGTAGAAATCAGCTTTTTCTGCCAATTCAGAAAAGACCAAAACTTTTTGGGCCAGTTTCGTTTCCTGCTTTTATTTTGGTTCTTCGTTTGTAATTGGCAACATTTAGTTCCGTTTCATTCTCCAAAAGTTAGCCATTGCTTTACTCAGCTCATTTCTGAGAAGCCAGAGTCAGCAACTACACGCATCCCGTACTGCTCAGAGAGTCTTCCTGCGGTTACGTGTAGCAATGTTGTGCAAACTATTCGCTATTCTGAGTAATCCACTCCCAATGAAGCTTACTCATTGTCATGTCAATATACCCCTCTTACAAGACACTTTGGGTGCTACACCATAGGGCAATTCACTCTATTGGTCCTCGTTAACTGTGATGCTACAGCGACCCACATGATTGACAGGAGACACACAGACCAGTGCACTGAAAGCATCAGGCTTCTGGGCCTGATGGTGCCATGGATGACACCCACAAAACCCAGCCAGGAACCGGCCATCTAGACAAGCCTGGTCTTCTGCTTGTCCCCGTTTTAGACGCAATCCAAATCCATAAAGTACCAGGAACAGACACTGTCGTCTGGGATTTGTGCTATTGCCAGTGCCTGCCCACTCCCCAACACATGTGAAGACCATAGCTCAAAACAGAATAAGCACTGCCCATCACTCCAGGAAAAAAAACTCACCGACACAAATAGGCCTTTCGGTCTTCCATGTTTCCCAAAAGAAAAAATGCATTTTGCAAACCATTTTCCGTTCTCCAATTCTAAATCATCTCACTGCCATTGAGGTCTTTCGTTTGAATCTGGTGTACAGGTGTTTGTTTACATCCCTGTCAGCAAATATAACACTGAATACATACTTCACAAAGACCACTGCCCGTGGTATTGTGTGCTGCAACAATACCATCCAGCTTTCCTTGTTGTCATTCGTACCCACATGAGCGCCAGTGTTTTTATCATGACATTAGCGGTGCCTCACTGGGATCACACAGTGTCCCAATAACCTGGAACAGGGGGGCAAATAACCCCCCAGCCTGCAGACAGCACTGCTTGTTCAGCTTCACGCACCTACAGGCCACGAGCCCCTGGGACCACACAGTCCCCCCTGCACAACGCCGCACTCCAGGCTGCAGTGTAAACAGGGCCCCGCCTACAGCCGGGGGGCGTGCATCGCATCCTGTCACTGGCTGGAACGCAAGTCGAAAAACGAAATAAAACTTTAGAAAAAAAGGAGCCAGGAAAGAAAGGAGGAGCAAGGAGGAGCAAGGGGGGGGGGGGGCTTCCAAAAAACATCAAGTTAAACCTCTACTTGCCCCAACAGAACAATACAAAAAGACCACACACCAACC
>JAOYSI010053898.1:0-25189 GCA_025775065.1 Hiodon alosoides
GATGATAACCTTAGTAATATATATATATATATATATATATATATATATATATATTTATTTTTTTATATATATATAAAGATGTTCTAGACTGTAGCGGCAGACTATTGCCTATAAAACCCAATACATAGCTGTCTACCAAATCTATTTAACGCAAAAAAAAGTAAGTAGGTTACTAAAATTAAGCACAAGCAACCATTTTGGCATCATTTTGGGCTTAAAAACAAAATATACAACTGTAACTACTCAAGTAGGCTGCTCACAGAAAGCCCAACAACACATTTTGTCATCCACGGTAAATCCTGTTCCTTTCACTCAGCACCCCAGTCCATTGTGAAGACAGGAATAAACAGACCAATTTAAGGAAGAGGAAAAGCACAGGACAATAGGCAGCTCTTTCCAGCTGAGAGATGGATAGCAACAAAAAAAAAAAAAAACATTCAGACTGCGTCAGAAAGAAACCCTTTCCTCTTGTTTGAACTGGAATAAATCAGCTGAACCTCCAAAGGACTGCCAGCATTTAAAACTATTTTCAATAATTTAAATAACCTTAGTTACAGTCTCTAGGTCAGATACGATAGGTTTACTTTAGGTTTGAGTCGCTTCAGGAGATATTAGCAATTCTGTCTGAAGAAAAAAATACGCCTACTTGCACGGAGGATGAAGACTGCCCAAAGCTACTTTGGGTCTCAAACGAACAAACACACACACACACACACACACACACACACACACACACACACACACACACATATTCAAGCATACCCACACACCAACACACACACACACACACACATAAATACACAAATGTTTTCACACACGTCACACAAACACATATATACACACACAAAACTATTCTTTTCTTTAACACATACTGTCATGCAAACACACACAGACACACAAATAATTTTTTCTTAAACTATTTTGTCACACAAACACAGATGCAAATGTTGTTTTCTTACATTCTTAATGTCACACAAACACACACACACAAATCCCAAATTAATTAACACAATCAACACAGAAACTCTTTTTTCTAATGACATTGACCACACGGTAATAACTTTAAAAACAACAGGGCGGTAAAAATGCTCTTTCAGAGAGGCACAAAAACACAGCAATGAATCAGAGGCCAGAAGTGATTTATCTACACCAGGTCCACACAGGCTTTTCTTCTTCTCTCTGCCTTTCATCTGGCAGAACCGGGCAGACCTGGGTTTTGGGCTCCTTCACTATGAATCCTGTGTTTCCTCTCCAGCTCTTTATGTCCCTCCCCCCTCCACAGCGGACCCATTTCTCTCACAGAACCTTTTCAAACAATGACACACACGCAGGCATAACCACACACACACAGGCACTCATACATACACACAAACACACGCTCACATATGTTCATACAAAGTAAAATATAACACACAGACAAGCTCACGCAAACTCAAGCTCAAACACAAACACCACTCAGACTAGTGGTTGTAATCCTGACAGAACAGGAATTCACTCTCTCTGTGAGTTTAATAGAAGCAGACACAACACCCACACACCATTATGAAGCATCTGACCCACTTAATGAATGGGTAGGAAAATCTGTCTGAAGAGACGGCTTCAGCAGAGCCAATGTCGGCTTCAACAGAGGGCTTCATTTATGCTGACAACAACATCATAGGTCTGTAAGTCCACCACGCTCTCACCTAGTAAAAGAGAGGGACACACTATGTCCTGCACATAGTGAGAAAAACTATCACTACCGCAAAATTTTATAGTTTTACTCAATTACAGACCTGCCAATCTTCTATCCTGGTTGATCAAAATTTCCCTTAATATCCTAAAGGTGATGTTACTTGCCAGAATTGAGACGTATTATGGAGTTACATTTCCTTACATGTTGCAAAATTGCAGTGCTTCTAGTTCTTGCACTCGCACTCGCACTAGAACTAGCACTCGCACTAGCACTTACACTAGAAACTAGCACTCACACTAAAACTAGCACTCGCACTAAATCTAGCACTCACACTAGCACTTACACTCGCAATAGAAGTAGCACTCGCACTAGAACTAGCACTTGCTCTAGCATTCACACTAGCACTAGCTCTTGCACTCGCACTAGAAGTAGCACTCGCACTAAAACTAGAACTAGCACTCGCTCTAGCATTCACACTAGCACTAGAACTAGAACTAGCACTTGCACTAGAACTAGCACTCACACTAGCACTAGAACTAGCACTCGCACTACAACTAGCACTCACACTAGAACTCTCAAACTTTAGTGAAACGAGACATTGAGAGAAGCTGGGTAAAGTGTGCAGCCACGTTGGCACCACCTCACAAAACTGGGGTCATTGAGACTGACATCATGCTGCAAGGCATACACAAAAGATCAGATTCTGAAGAAACAGTGAGAATCGAACGGACATACCGTGTTGCATGAGACAGAAACACTGACGATGTGAGCAAGAAATGCTATCAGTGTGTCACAACATTCAATTTCGCAATGTACCTAAATAAGGCTGTTGGCTATGCATTCCTTCACAGTATTTATTGTACTGTGCCGTCATTCTGATATGATCATGTTTTCTTCTTCAATGGACACAGGACCTTGATGATGATGCCACTTGTCTAAATAAACTTCTGCTACAGCTGCCATGTGCTCTGTTCACTACAAGGTTTTCTTTTTCACTGTAGATAAAACCAGTTAAGTACAATAATAATAATAATAAAAAGAAGAAGGGCCCTCTGCGTACTGTTGATGATGCTGATATCTCTGCCCCTGTAGTGCTCAGCCAGGGTCATGGAGGAGCCGTGTCCTGAGGCCACGATGCGGACGGTGCGGCTGCTGTCGGAGCAGTCTAGGTGGGACGAGTCGGCAGGCACCAAGTCCTGGGCGCTCACATCCCCGAGGAGGCTGAAGGAGTCGCGGCTCCGGTCCCGGCAATAGGACTTGTACCACCACTGGACCACAGGGGTCTGGCTGGACTTGCTAGAATACTGGCACTGAAGGTCCACAGACTGGAACAGCATGGCAAACTTCTTCTCATCTCGCACGGACACCTGGGCGCCAGAGCAGCTGCACACTGAGAGGGAAGAGTAATAAGTCAGACCAGAACAATGACAGCACACGCGTGTGCATAAACACGTGAGCACAAACATACTCATGCTCGTATACAAATAGAAATACACACACACACACAAAAATGTGCATACACGCAAACTCAAACACACAAATGCATACACGCATAGTCCAGCACGGACACCCACTGCTCTGTTTTACTGCTCTGTACCACTCACACACACATATTGCACTGTTTTACTGCTCTGTACCACTCACACACACACACACACATATTACACTGTTTTACTACTCTGTACCAATCACACACACATATTGCACTGTTTTACTGCTCTGTGCCACTCACACACACATATTGCACTGTTTTACAGCTCTGTGCACTCACACACACATATTGCACTGTTTTACTGCTCTGTACCACACGCACACCTACTGCTCTGTTTTACTGCTCTGTGCCACTCACACACACATATTGCACTGTTTTACAGCTCTGTGCCACTCACACACCCACTGCTCTGTTTTACAGCTCTGTGCCACTCACACACCCACTGCTCTGTTTTACAGCTCTGTGCCACACACACATATTACACTGTTTTCCTGCTCTGTACCACTCACACACACATATTACACTGTTTTACTGCTCTGTACCACTCACACACCTACTGCTCTGTTTTACTGCTCTGTACCACTCTCACACACAGACACACATATTACACTGTTTTACTGCTCTGTTCCACTCACACACACACACACATTCCACTGTTTATTTTTTGTCAGGATATGAGTGATCTGCACCGAATCTGCGCTCGGAAGCTGTTTCTGGAGGTCACGCAGATGGTGAAATTGGACAGGTTTTGCACAAAATCATTGCATAAGCTGTGCAGAATCAGCGTTGAATTGGGAAAATATGCATACGTAAATGCATGTGGAGTTTCCAGATATTTGAGGGGAAAAAAGGGAAGGACACAGAATTGAAGGATGATGGAAGGACAGGGAGTTGAGTTCTATGCTGAAGAAGAAATCCAGGTACAAATAAGCAGGACCGTGTGTGATGCAGCCATTTATAAAGAGATCTCCAAAAGATTTGCAGACCAGAGATATCCAGAACCAAACAATAGATTTTTAGCAAGGTGAAATGGTTCCAAACCCAATTCCACACAATAAAAGACAGCAGCGGCCGACACATAATTTACACACAATAAACCTCTTAAAGCCTTGGGTGAACAAATGGCAAATGCCAGCGAGAAAGACGCAAAATGGGCTCTGTTTGAGAGGGGATTATATAAACATAAGTGCCCGATTTGTGTTTATATAGGCAACATGCCCTGAATCCTCTGTGAAAGAGGTAGAAGTCAACAATTACATTCACAGTACTCTTTTACAGCACTCTTTCACAGCACTCCTTCACAGCGCATGTCTAGCATCATGTCCATTCACCCACAGATATTTATTTTATTTTATTTTACCATAAATACATGTAAAAGTACCTGAGTTGACCAGGTCAAAACCAACTAGTGAAAAAGTGTGAAAATTATCATTTAATTTGAATGGTTCCGTCCAACCGGTGATGCAGGGACTCATTAAAAAGCTGACTTTGATTTACACGTTATTCAGAGAACCACTGACAAATCTATGATGGCCCGGCAGTATCTTCATTTTGAGATAACTGTAGACACACCCAATGAATCAGAACCAGTGGCTGGATCTGAGACAAGGTTCAGTACCCCTGCTGTACAACCGCGCCTAGCTCCTGCTGTCCACAGAGAAATCCGACAGTGGTGATCTGAAAACACACACGCCTTTAAACATCTGTGTCCTCAAGGTGACCCTCCAGCGTGTTTCTGTTTCTTCAACTCATCGTGAGTTGAGTAAACATGGGTCTAAGTTGTGTTCTGACAAGCAGGGGTGGAGGGGGAGGTGAGGCGTTCCTGTCAGGATGGCACTCCATAACACTCTCCAAACAGAAGGTTACCCAAAAGAGAGAGAAAACAACAGGAAGGCCAGAAGCCCCTGTCTCGTTTGAGCCCCCTGCCTTGTTTGAGGCCCCTGTTTTATTAAATTTGAAAGACGAGTCTGGTAGAGTGCTCTGGGAGTTCTTAAGCTAAGCGGCTGGCAGGAGATCCAGCTGACAGCGAGATTCTCCAATCCTGCATTCCTGGCCTGCCTTTGTTACTGGGTTTAATCTGCACTGTTTGGCACAAGTTTACAGCTCTGTAGGGCCCTCTGAACCCCCTCCCACTCACACACACACACACACAGGAAACCATGGAAGAGGAGGAGGGAGGCAGAATATTAGACCTCAAGGCCCAACCATGCACGTTCATTTAGTCAGCTGGCTGAAATTTAAACAAGGACTGTTAGAAGAGTCCCAGCCTGGGTGAGTAAGGGAGGAGAGGAGTGTCAGGGGGCTTTCCAAAAACCACCGAGTGGTCACACCTGTCGCCATTGGCAACCCGTTCCCTGTTTACAGTGTGAGAGACACCACACACCACCACCTCCTGAACCTGTTGATGACAGGGCAAGACACAACCTGCTGATTATGTTTAATCTACTTTTGCCCAGCCAAGTACTAACATAGTATATCCTTAATCATGAGATATATAGTAAATATATACAGTTCAGAATATCTATTATTGCCAATTCCAGTATTTGTCCATTCAATTTTTTTTTTTTTTTGCAATCTGACGTATAAGAATTTTTTTTAAATTATTTTTATGCAAGTTGTCTATGTTAATTACATTTTGGATATAATAAAATAAATAATAATAATAAAATATTAACTAATATTGTAAAGACCCCAAAGGAAGGACATTCATGAAATAGCCTAATGTCGTAGGTCCCCCAATAATATGATCCAAACTTCACCAATGGAAAAGGATGGGGCCCAAGTTTTTATCTAGAGAGCTGCAGGTTTTCATAATCCTAATAAAGTAGCGAGGGGTGGCGCGTTATTTATCAGGTCAATACAAACTATCTAATAAAGAAAAAGAAAACTCTGTTAACCCAGAGTAATAATTTAACATTACTTTTTTTGATGTCCGTTAAACTCATATTGATTTGAAATGATCATTCCTAAATTGTATTTTATTCGAGCAGCAATTTAAGCAGCATGCAGTCAGAACCAGACCAGTTCAAACCGCAAATTACATCGAATACTTCGAGTTATGAACCTGTAGTTGTCTAGATCGGTCATTAAAATCTGTATGATCCAGTGAAAAATCTGAAAGACATCTGCCTAAAAATATAAAACGATTTTTTAAAATGCCTGCAAACGATCGAACAAAACCCACACAAACGGCTAAAAAAACTATACATCTTTTTTCTAGACAACGCTTTTACCTCGAGGGCTGTAAAAACTTTTTACATACCCCCTGGTCCATTTAACCGTTGACACGACAACTAATATTAATTTAAACATACCTGCAAAACACACAAAAATCCAACGACCCAAAGTCATATTCCGAGTGACAGCGTTGGCATTTAGACGAAACTGAACCATAACCCACTCCTCTCAAATTCTGCGCTTAATTACTAAGACCACTTCGGACTGGGACAGCTAAATTGAACCGTTAACACGAGAACAAACAGGAATGTACCACATCATCAACGGGTACAACTCAACTATAAAGATAAATACTTGGTCATAGAAATACAAATTGAGTCACTTTATATATATATATATATATATATATATATATATATATGTATACAGATATTAATAACTAATATATTTTGAATGTTGGTGCCCTAATGTTTATTTATTCTATATTTGCTAAAATAACTTCAAATCACTTTTCCGTAACCCCATTCAGTTTTTGGTATGGACGAATCAGAGACGCGGGGATAACAGTTCTCAGCCCCTCTGTTCAGACCGAGCGGTGGTGTGATGAAAAGAGAAGGGTAGATCGAAACAAGGACAATGGGACAGGGAATACATTATAATTTGAATACGTTAACTTGATTGGTTCAGGGACAATTTTAACAGCTGTCATTGTTAGCTCAGCTACGTGGGTAATGTATTCGTTGACAAAACTTTGAAACACTAAGTTTAAATCAGTTCCAAAATAATCCAGAACTGCTGCTAATGTTTATTGGTCAGAAAAAATATGGCAGCTTTTAAATATTATTTATATTATTTTTTTTATCATATATTATTATATGATATTTTTACACATTTTTAATTCGTCATTAATGTAATTTTGAAACATTGCGCACATATTAGACTACCAATAACGATATGCATGGTAATGTCACCACCTTGTGCCAGTTCGAGGAACGCATTCACTGGTATCAAATTTTCATACGTTGTACTGGATCCATAACCTCTATGTTCACTACCTAAAGTTTTTGTTTCAAATTTCTCTCAAATTTCAATTTCAGACACATTTCTTTGTTCTCATGGAAAATATTGTTGAGAAAAAAAGAAAATACAGTTTCCAACTGACAAGACGCACATCTCAATTTGCAAACAATAATTTCTAAAACTATTCAATCACATGTGGAAACTTTGGCAAGAATAAAAGAAGCCACAGGGGATATTTTCTGTATTGGAGAAAAATGTAACCTGAGCAGAGAGAGAGAAAGACAGGCAAGAAGATGAGGAGGAAGAGCAAACAGAAATGGGATTGAGGAAGGGGGAGAAAACAACGGCCGTGCACTGGTGGGCAAACCATTGCCTGAGTGATGAAAGCTGACATCGTCCCAAACTGCTACAGCACCAGCCTTCTCTCATCAACAGGCACCTGACGGAAGGGCCGCCAGGAAGGCTAGAAGACGATCAGTTCCCAATGGTGGGAATGTGGGCGACAACCCCACCCTCTGAAATGGCAGCAAATATAGTTATGTTACCCCCACGTTGACCTGGCACATTCCGTGTGCTGTGACTCTGTGTCCAATAAGATTCCTGACCTGTCTAAGCAGAAATCAGTCTCCTCCACATGCACAAATATGTGGAGTGACTCATTGGCCTCTGCTGCCATTCTATGTAAAAGATGCAGTAGCACATAAAACCATTCAATATCTTGTAATCACACTATTCAAGTTTTACACAGATTTTATGCATAAATTACACACAATTTAAAAATCAGATCTTAGCCAGCCAATGACTGTACTGTTTTGTACATGACTGTACTGTTTTGAGACCTTACCTCTGCATGGAGATATCTTGTTTCTTTCTCACAGTGGCTGTCCTTCTAAACAAAGACCCTGCGCAACTAATTCAAATGGAGCCGTTCTCATGTAAGCAATCTGTAAATCTTTGACAGGCTCACAGGATTGTTGTAGAAATGCTGTGGAAAATGGTCTGAACCCGTACAACTGTCTCATGAGACAAATGGCATTGTTTACAATGAGCGTGTCAACAATTTCTGTCTCCTACTTAGGGGTGAAATCCAGAATGGGGTGGCTGTTCAGTTCAATAAATGAATAAATTCAGCATTGGTGGACAAACTCAATATGTAAATGGATAAACTGAATCCTTTGACAGAGATTGTACTGTAATACTGTAAAGAAATGGGATGTATGATCACAACTGTTTTCATTCCTGAAAGTCCTTATTAAAGATCCACACTCATTTATGTACAGTATATATATATATATATATATATATATATATATATATATAGAGAGAGAGAGAGAGAGAGAGAGAGAGAGAGAGAGAGAGAGTTTTTAAATATTAGTGGTGGAAGAGGTCCAATGAACAATTTAGCGGTTAAAGTTTTCACCAGTATGCAGAATAATTATCGCTACTAGGTAAGGTATCACACTCTAAGCTAAGGTGACATTTGGAAAAACAAAGACAAAAAAAAATACGTTCTGAAATAGATTAAAATAAATAAGTAAAAACTATTATTTTAATAAATAAACACCACAATTCTAAAGTAATGTAATTTACATGCTACTTAAGTGGTGATGGAGTACTGCAGGTTAGGACGATTTGTTTTACAGGAGAAAACCAGACTGCATTGTTTTCATTCTTCTGCCTGGAATTAAAAGGATTTTAATGAATAATTAAGTTTCAAACCAGGCAACCAGCAGGACTTCCATTAGTTATAAAATTTTATAAAGCCGCAATAAATTAAGTAACAAATTTTAGTTAATCATGGAAAATAATACTTGATTGACGTTGAAGCTTTTTAGTACTTTTGTTTGAGCATAATATAGACAATATAAGGCAAATTAATTTTTGACTCAAATAAAGAAATAAATATTAACAGGGTTTTTTTTATTAACTGCTAGCAAGGTTCCTGCTGCTGCACCCTTGTAAACAAATTGCTTTATTTCAGCTAAATGAGTAAAACTGTATACTTTCTAAGTTGCCCTGAAAAGACAAATAACGAAAATAACATTTTACTTTTGACAAGAATTCTTCAGTTACCAGCACCCAATGACGTGAAGCCCTGCTTTAATGGCTTAGCTGTTACAGTGAATTAATTCCTACTTTCTCCCACCCACTCTCTGCTCAACCAATTTTTTCTTTTAATGTGCATTTGATAAGAAATGCATTTTGAGTCTAACCATCACTAGGCAGATGCACAGTCTACAAATGTGCTCTTATTGGGCAGTATCATGCAACCTTGCGTAAATATAAGGTGTTCTTGCTCAACAAAGAAACAATAAAAAATGTATTCACCACAGTTCTCTTTGTGTCCCATTTTCATATTGAAAACTCCCACCTTTCAACTGGGCCACTGGGTTATATTTGAGATACAGAAGAAGAGATGACATTTTTTTAATGATTCATCCAAATAAGATGCACAGTAAATGCTTTGCACCACTGCGTATTCATTGTATCTATGAATTTTTTGACCGTTCAGTAAGAATGACTGGATGTTTGTGTCTCTGTGCATGTCGGTGAGGGTTGGGTGAGACATGACATGACAGGTGGAGAAGCAGGCAATGGGAAGGTAAAAAAAAAAAAACGTTCCTACTTAGATCCAATAAACAGTATCCTGATTTCAGGAAATTCCCCTCATAGTTTTCAGTTTATGAAAAGTTAAGTTTAGCTTGTATCCAGACTGACAGTACATGGATGCGGACAAAAGCCACACCCACACTTGGATGATGGTCATCATCAAACAAAGCTGCCGTAGAGGAAACTGATTTCCATGTAGACTTATAAAAGGAACAAGACTTTATTCCCCACTCTGTGAACAGAAACACTACTTAATTTACCTGTGCTATAGATTGTCCAAGGTTGTCCACAGTAACAAGAATAGGTATAAGATAAAGGTTTTTTTAAACTTAACATCCTCAAAGGAGAAATTATGTGTTTAAAAGTGATTAACTCCTGATCCCAGTGAACAGTACACATATAATAATCCATGAAACATAAAAACTGACACGGCAAAAAACAGCAAGAGAAATATATGATCACAAAATCACAGGGGAAAACAAATGTGAAATGAGTTCTTCTGCAATGTGCATTTGTTTTTAAAAGCCTGTTTATACAGAAAATCTGACTTTTTGCTTCCTTAAGGAGGTAAGGGAAATGAATGCAAGCCTTGAAGGTTTTAGGAAAAGTGGCTCAGAAGCAAAATAAAACATGTAAGTGCATTACAACAACACTGTCTCTAGTTTTATTTGATCCTCTTTCCTCCTTGTGGAGCATAAGACTGATTAAGCTTCTCCACTGCCCTATGAACCTTTCCTATATACTAACATTGAACTTACTCACTTCGGGTGCCAAGCTAGAACACGGCAATCCGGCTACAATCAGATCTCTGCTATAGATGTTCTTACACTCCACTGGAGATTGATTCCCTAAATAGCTACAGGAGACTCCATGCAAGCCCCACATTAGCAAATACATTGTCTGCTGCGTTTGCAATTTAAACGTAGTTTTAAACTGGGACCAGTTCTATTTTATAATAGACAGCTCAGAGTTTCAGTGCATGATCTGATTAAAGTTTAATCACAGCTATGTGATGACAGGCTATTCTCTAAATCAGGGCTTTGTCTCAACACTCAGGCTCCTTTTATTTAAGAGTATAAATGTAAAGCACTGACATAAAGAGATAGAGGCCTGTGTCAAATAAGACATATGTATTTAGAGATATGTATATATTGGTGTGTGGGGATGCACAAACCCCGGTGATACCAGTGGGGGTCACCTGCCCTCGCCGGAGCAAGAATCAGGACCAGGAACTGCGCCAACTGAGGTCCCCAGTCTTTTAGCACCCCCTTTCCACACTCAGGCGTGGAAAGCGGCAAGGCCCTCCAATTAGCCAATTACCCTAGGGAGAGAGGCACACCTGCCAGCCGTTCCCCTAATTGGCTGCCTCCCCTGCAGGGCTCAGTAAGGAGAGGACTCTCCAGCCGTCCTAACGTTTGGTACTCTTGTCCCTTGCAGAGACCGAGGAGGAAGAAGCCTGTGGCTGACCTATGGACCCCAGCCCTCCTCCACATTCCCTGGCGACCCTCGCGTTCACCTAACTTGTGCCTCCAGAGAAGAGGCTTTCACTGTAGCCACCGGGTGCCTTGGTTCTCTGTTTTGGTTTGTGGCCAAATAAACTGCTCGACCCTTAAAATTCCAGTGGTCTGCCACGTCTGTGCCACGCCCCTGGTAGCTCAGCACTACAATATATATGTATTAAAAGAAAATGTAATTCATGCTAACTACTTATGGTTTAAGTCATTTTTTGCCAGGGGCTTCCGGTTTAACTAATTTGTTTGGCTTTAATATCGATTTCTTTGTTTCTTCTTGGAAGGCCGTTAGGCTAACTGCTGAGTAAATGGTAATTCCTTGCAAGGTTTTTTGGAATCTTTTGGAAATTAGTGCACAATTATGTGCATTCTTATGTTTCATTCTTGATTTGTGACTCCATCCTCCAAGACTACACGTTTTAGCTGCACTATGTATAAATATGAATACATATGACTGAACAGAGGTTTCAGTAGGTCTGCTGCAATTACACCGTCTCATGCCAAAATTCCATCATTTTGGCAAATGTCAGCTCACAACCACCTGGCTTGAAGCTCTTAATTTATAATTCCACCCAGACGTTGCTACCCATCTATAATCAGCTACATGAAATAGGACTAGTACTGGAAGTCCCTCTTCACATTCACAGGTGGTCCTCCCTGCGTCTGTGCCGAACCAGGATGGCATCATCTCTGCTTTACAAATGATATTGGTAGATTCGTACTGCCCAATACAGTTCCAGCCCACTCACACCTCAATAATTCATGTGAATTTTGTTCCTTAACAGGCAGGCTGGAACACTCTTGAGATGTGTGAGCTCTCCCCTACAAGTCCTGCTCATTGTCGCTGAACTGGACCCCTAAGTTTAGGTTATATTTTTAGGTTATAAAAACATTTTTGTTTGTTTGTTTGTTATATTCATGTTTGGTCTCATGCACTGTAAATAAATTCCATATTTTCGCGTTTAAACAGATTAGAAAAGCTACCACTCTGGTGGACAAAGTGATGTCAGAAACAGGATGTTCCTGCAAACAAAGGACTTGGGAAGAGCCCGGTTGATGCTGACTGGGGAGCTGTGGAAAGTTCCACAGCAATGGTGATGGAGGTACCAAGGTCCAGAAACGAGGCTGTGGCGGAGCTGACAATGATGTTGAAAACCTGAATGGAGACGCAAAGCTGACAGCTGCTAACAGGTGGAGCACTGGAAGGGAGCACCAGGAGCTGTGATGTTAGGCTTTGGATAGCCAGTTCCAGCTTCTACAGCCATCCTCTGAGTTCCCACTGGAACGTGAGACAGTCCTTCCCAGCACATTACACCAGAAATTCTGCAATTACACACGTGGTTCTGCCAGAGGCAGGGGGTCCGGGATCCAGTGAAACCTTCTGTCTCTGGTCGTCCACTATGGTGCTCCTCCTATGGTGATTCCAAAAATTAGGCAAGCATCTCCTGCCTCAACTCCTGCAGCCCGCAGCTCCTCTCGCCATCAGGCCTGGTGAGAAGTCTAGTCGTCCAGTGGGAGTAGGCAAGTGGCCCCCCCTCCCCTTTCCATCACCTGCAATCGAACACCCATGCCACTCGAAACACCTGTGGGAATGTTATGGCCAGTGAATATCTCAATTCTTGCCGCAGCGGTCCAGCCTGCAACTAGTTTTGCAACATTTCCTCACGGTGCTGCGATTGTTTTGGCACATTTCCGATTACTGTTATTAACAAAATAAGCCAACATAAATTACCATTTCACCTACTCTACCGAACGCCCAGCATCCTCCCCAGCTCAGGACATTATTCTTGATATAGTAAATTGGTTATACAAAATGAGCTGATGTTATAACCAAAGATTTTGTAAACACAAATTCATAACATGAATTAGATTTCCAGATTTATAATAAAATTTTAAATATAGATACTAAGGGAATCCTTAATTATATTCAGTAGAATAAAAGGGCCTGCTAAAAAATGTGTTCAGAGCATTTTCAGTGTGTGAGATTCCCTCAAATCAGCTTGGGTAAAGCTGTTAGTTTTTGCTGCCAAAATAATAAAAGAACATAAATGTGGAACATTAAGTTTTTGCCATTCGTATTATAAAAAACTGCAGACAATTTTACAATGAATTCCAAAATATATGTGTTAAAATCGGTACAAAGTATTTTTTTTTTTTTTTTTGTCTTCAGTATAGTCACGACTAAGATCTTGGTTCAATTTCCTCTTCACCTGTAAAACTCATTAGAGGGATATATGTCATGAATGAACCCTAAGTAATCTTCTTTTGCTACTGGAAGTGTGAAGAGTGGTGTATAATTGGCACTTATCTTGATGAGTTTCTTTGAATTTCAGATATATAAGCTTCCCTGGTCAGTGTCTGCTATCTGCTTTGACATTATATTGTTGAAAACTAATTTTCTTTGATAAAGGGAAGGTTTTCATTTATTTATGTTCAGCATTTGTTTGTATTGATAAAAAAATGTTATCAACCATAGGCAAGATTAATGGGTCACGGGAATCCACCCAAGTAAAGTAGGATTCATGACAAGTAGCAGTTAAAAGAAGTACAAATCTTTATTTGATAAATATGGATAAAAACAGAATTTACTAACCCAGACCTCTGTACCAGCCCCCTCCCCACAACAACGGTTCCAAAGGTCCCGTTATATTTGTGCCCCTACTTTTCACAGGACTTGTTTAGCTCTACAATATTCTCAGAAATACAATTATACTATTCTACAATTACCAAATAGTACACTGCACTAATTCATTGCAAATCCCCAGTAGCTGGTCCCCAAAGCCACACTGTAGCTGGTCAGCTACCACTCCCTTTTAACCCTGCATGGAAACAGGTGCAGTTCTGACACACACCTGGAGGGCCTGGCCAAGGCCCTGTTTATATCAGTTATGTTTTATGATATTATATATATCCACATACTTTTCTACATAACCATTAATGTTTTGCATAATCATTACACAATCACCCTATGTTTAACCATTTATACATGATCCCACATCCATATGTTGTGTTAATCACATGATCATTATATTCATTATTAATCCATTCACCAGATGATCCATCATATTACCGTATGATAACTTGCATTGATTTCAATATAGTGATGTAGCTGAATGTATTCAAATGCATCTGTTCACATATTATTGAAAACCGCAATCCGGGAGTGTTCAAGTGCATTAAGCAGAGGAGTCAGTATTCCAGCGTTCAGACCAGTGTTATTGCATGATAATAATCAAATCAGTGTCAGGTTCAAATGTATCTTCTAGCCCTCTTTCCTATAATAAAGTGAAGTCAACAGGTTGGTAGGACACGTTTTAAATGTTTTAGCGAGGGCTTCGAGGCGAGGGACAGACGAAGCCAACCACGAGAGTTCCAGCCACACACGAAACAAAGGACCAAACGAAAACAAAAGGGTGGCCACGAAAAAACTATGTCCCCTCAGGGCTTCCCTCTCAGTGTGGAGTCAGGCCAAGGTGTCATTCAGGGCGATGTGGAGGAGGGCTGGGGTCCTTCGGTCAGCCGCCGTGTTCTTCTTCCTCTGAGTCTGTAAGAGGGAATAATGGGGTAGAGTTTGTTTCACTCGAGACTCCTCTCTGAGCCTTGCAGGGCCCTTTTGAAGGGAGGCAGCCAATTACCTTAGGGAAGGGAGGAACAGCTGACGGCCGTTCCCCTAATTGGCTGCCTCCCTGATGAAATAGCAAGACACCTTTGGAGCGGTCCACGCCTGTGTGTGGAGAGGTGGTGCTGAAAGATCGGGGACCACGGTTGGCGCTGTCCCCTGTCCTGATGTTTCCTCCGGTGAGGGTAGGTGACCCCTACTGGTATCATTGGGGTTCGTGCAGGGGTGGGGACATCCATCCCCTCACCACAATGTGTTAAAGATGCACATGCATCTTTAAGAACAATGTATAGTGCTTTGATAAGATAAGTAATAGATTATGGATGTACACCAATCAGCCATGACATTATGACCACTGACAGGTGAAGTGAATAACACTGATAATCTCGTTATCATGGCACCTGTCAGTGGGTGGGATATATTAGGCAGAAAGTGAACATTTTGCCCTCAAATTCGATGTGTTAGAAGCAGGAAAAATGGGCAAGCGTAAAGGGCTAAATTGTGATAGCTAGACGGCTGGGTCAGAGCATCTCCAAAACTGCAGCTCTTGAGGGGTGTTCCTGGTCTGCAGTGGTCAGTCCCTATCAAAAGTGGTCCAAGGAAGGAAAAGCGGTGAACCGGCGACAGGGTCATGGGAAGCCAAGGCTCATCGATGCACGTGGGGAACAAAGGCTGGCCCGTCTGGTCCGATGCAACAGACAAGCTACCTTAGCTCAGATTGCTGAAAAACTTCATGCTGGTTCTGATCGAAAGGTGTCAGAACACACAGTGTTTCGCAGTTTGTTGTGTATGGGGCTGCGTAGCCGCAGACCAGTCAGGGTACCCATGCTGACCCCTGTCCACAGCCGAAAGCGCCTACAATGGGTACGTGAGCATCACAACTGGACCACGGAGCAATGGAAGAAGCTGGCCTGGTCTGATGAATCACGGTTTCTTTTACATCACGTGGATGACCGGGGTGTGTGTGTATCACTAACCTGGAGAACACATGGCACCAGGATGCTCTATGGGAAGAAGGCAAGCTGCGAAGGCAGTGTGCTGCTTTGGGCAATGTTCTGCTGGGAAACCTTGGGTCTTGCCATTCATCTGGTTGTTATTTTGACACGTACCACTTACCTAAGCATTGTTGCAGGCCATGTAAACCCTTTCATGGAAACGATATTCCCTGATGGGATTAGCCTCTTTCAGCAGGATAATGCGCCCTGCCACAAAGAAAAAACGGTTCAGGAATGGTTTGTGGAACACAACAACGAGTTCAAGGTGTTGACTTGGCCTCCAAATTCCCCAGATCTCAATCCAATCAAGCATCTGTGGGTTGTGCTGGGCAAACAAGTCCGATCCATGGAGGCTCGCAACTTACAGGACTTAAAGGATTTGCTGCTACGTCTTGGTGCCAGATACCACAGCACACCTTCAGAGGTCTAGTGGAGTCCATGCCTCGAAGGGTCAGGGCTGTTTTCGGCAAAATGGGTCTGCACTGCAGGAGGAAATGGGGGAGATACCATTGAAGATCAGGAGACAGCAGCTGGCCATGAACTGGGTCAAACAGGGAAATGGATCTCACCCAGCAAAGGGGGTTCTTCAAGAGTACTGGGAACATGAAGGTGGCCAGAATGCATGTTACGTACCCCCTAGGGAGGGGAAACATTAAACACTGTTGCACTAGTACACACTGACGTTTTTGACGATGAAGAGGAGATCTGAGGGCCAACAGGGATGACAGTCACCACAAGTATTGGTTTAAACAAAGGTTAATTTCAAACCACACACGGAAATATGGGGAAAGGGGCTGAGCGGAAAGAAAGCAAAGAAAATTCCCTTTAACTTCTCTAACCTATTGTAGACAGTCTAGTCTTTCTAACTAACCAAAATACAGAGAGTGGTCCACCCAGAATCTTACCTACTGTGTATAGACAAGTAAATTCTACATGTAAAATGTAAGCCCTTAGGCGGCTTGCCTATATGCACTCCCCTTCCCCCAGGGATTAACAATGAAAAGTCACGCAGCCCCGGGCAGGTGTGGGGATACTCCTAGGCTGGGTGCTGCACAGTTGGAGTTTGTCCCTGTAGGTGAAAGGGTCGCCTTGATGTTTTATGTCTCAGAGAGGAAAACTTTGACTTTGATCTGCACTTATGCGCCGTATTCGGCCTTCTTGGAGAAGGTGGGAATGGTGCTCGATAGGGTGCAGCCTACCGACTCTGTAATCTTACTAGGGGACTTCAACGCTCATGTAGGGAATGGTGGAGATACTTGGAGGGGGGTGATTGGGAGGAATGGCCTCCCTGATCTGAACCTGAGTGGTGAGTTGTTTTTGGACTTCTGTGCTAGTCATGGATTGTCCATAACAAACACCATGTTCAAGCAGAACGATGCTCATAAGTGTACTTGGTACCAGAGCACCTTGGGCCGCAGGTCGATGATTTACTTTTTAGTTCTATCATGAGACCTAAGGCTGTCTGTTTTGGACACTCCGGTGAAGAGAGGTGCAGAGCTGTCAACTGATCACCACTTGGTGGTGAGCTGGATCCGACAAACGGGTCGTTGATCTGATAGACTTGGGAGACGCAAACGTATAGTGAGGGTTGGAACGTCTGGCTGACGATACCGCGAAGAAAGATTTCAACTCCTACCTCCGGAAAAATGTCTCCTCTATCCCGAGTATGGTCAGGGAGATCTGTCTGAATGGCCCTTGTTCAAAACCTCAATTGTGGAGGCAGCCGCAGCAAGCTGTAGCACGAAGGCGGTTGGTGCCTTTAAAGGTGGCCACCCTAGAACCCGCTGGTGGACAACGGCGGTGAGGGAAGCTGTAAAGTTGAAGAAGAAAGCTTTCCGAACGATGCTAGTGCATAGGTCGCCGGAGTCGATTGAGAGATACTGGCTGACCAAAAGGGCTACAGCAATAGAGGTCGCCAAACCAAAACCTCGGGTATGGGAGGAGTTTGGAGAATGACTTTCGGACGACTTCAAAATTGTTCTGGCAAACCATTTTGTGCCTTAGAAGAAAACAGCAGGTTGTTGTCCAAGCTGTTCATAGCAAAGGGGGGGAAATACTGTCCACTACGGTCAAGGGCCTCCGCAGCGGTAAAGCACCAGGGGTAGATGAGATCCGTTTGGAGATGTTGAAAGCATTAAACAGTGTTGGGGTGGGGTGGCTCATCCGCCTCGTCAATGTTGCATGGAAGGTGGGTACAGTTCCTCTTGAGTGGCAAACTGGGGGGTTGGTCCCCATCTTTAAGAATGGGTACCAGAGGGTGTGTTCCAACTATAGAGGATCCCACTCCTCAGCCTCCCTGGTAAAGCCTATGCTGGAGAGGAGACCTTATCCATTAGATTCAGGAGGAACAATGTGGATTCCGTCCCGGCTGCGAAACAACGGACCTGCTCTTTGCACTCTCACAGATATTTGAGGGGGCATGTGAATATGCTAATCCAGTCTACATGTGTTTTGTGGACTTGAGCTTTTCATTATGCACTCGAGCTTTTCACTGCCGAGTGTGAAGCGGCTAGGATGAGAATCAGCCCCTCCAAGTCTGTGGCCATAGTTCCCTCTTGGAAAAGAGTGGATGGCTCACTCCAGGTTAGGGGGAGTTGCTGCCTTTAGTGTAGGAGTTTAAGTACCTCTGGGTTTTGTCCATAAGTGATGGAAAGGGGGAGTGTGAGATTGACAGGCGGATCACTGCAGCGTCTGCCGTATCAGTCCATGGTGGTGAAACGGGAGCTGAGTCCTCGTAAAAGGCTCATGGTTTACACGTCTACCTCCCATCCTCACCTATGGTCATGAACGTTGGGTAGTGACCGAAAAAACGAGATTGCGGGTACAAGCGGAATAAATGAGGTTCCTCCACAGGGTTGCTGGACTCACCCTTCGGGATAGGGTGAGGAGCTCAGAAATCCGAGAGAGCCTCTGAGTCGAGTCGCTACTTCTCCGGGTTGAGAGGAGCCAGTTGAGGTGGTTCAGGCATCTGGCAAGGATGCCCCCCGGGAGGCTGCCTGAGAAGCTTTTCTGAGCATGCCCCATTGGGCGGAGA
The DNA here is from genome assembly GCA_025775065.1 of Hiodon alosoides. NCBI lineage: Eukaryota > Metazoa > Chordata > Actinopteri > Hiodontiformes > Hiodontidae > Hiodon > Hiodon alosoides. Next base: position 19,134 of record JAOYSI010053898.1, read on the forward strand.
CCCCGAGGCCGACCCAGGACACGCTGGAGGGATTATATTTCCCAGCTGGCCTCTTTCCCAGGGAATCCTGGAGGAGCTGGAATCTGTCGCTGGGGAAAGAGATGGCTGGTCCGCCCTGCTTAGTATGCTGCCACCGTGACGCTCACCAGGACAAGCGGTCTAGAAAATGGATGGATGGATTGATAACTAGAGATTGGACCACAGGGGCGCAGGAACAATTGGATAATGGTGACTAACAGGGGCAGGAACCAATCACAGAGAATTATCAGGAACAAGGAAAACCTGGATATGGAGTGACAGAGATAAACAAAGGGCAAATAAATACAAACACAAGACCGAGTCCAGGGGACGCAACAATGCGGGTTTTGGGTGGGTAGACAATTCCAAAGCAGATGGGACTGAATGGAAGGGATTTTAGTCCTATGGTACCTATTTCTGTGAGTCCACCATGGCTAATATCTTCTCCAGTAGTTGATTTACAATAGTTAGATAGTTCATTTCCAGTGCTCCTTGGTACTGACATGGTTGGGACTGGACATTCACTCTTAATTTTGCAAAAGGCTAGATGGTTGTTTTATTGTTTCTGTTGTGTGCTTAAAATGTTTTAATATATATTGACTGGTGCTGCTTCCTCTACTGAAAAAGCAATTATTTTTCCTGATTAAATAAAGTTAAATAAAATTAAAATATGGACTAACAGTTTACTCAGGTTAGTGCATTGAGTGCACTAATTGGACCCCAAAACCAGCACACCCACACCACAATGGAAACAGAAAATAGCTGGATTCCTGTATGTTGCTGTGCAGAACCCTGTAGTAAGGCTGCCAGATAAGAAGTCTAATTCCAGAACTGATGTGGAAAGTAAAGCTTTTCTGTTAGAATGCCAGAAGCTCATTGTATTCATGACCCCCAAGTACTGATCCATAATAAACATACACTTAGGTTAAACATTAATATATTAGCTATATGCTAAGAAGTCCAGAACAATACATGCTTATGCAGAACAACATATCTGTTTGTACATCTGGAGTACCCATATGGTAGCTGCTAAGAATTGTGGGGTCTGGAGCAAGATATATTTTTTGGGACCCCTACAGCAACATGCAGATCAGGCCCACTGCCCACCAAAGTAAATTCATTTATCTTAACTTTTAGTGACTGCCACCTTAATCGAGGCTATTCTGGTTAAGAATCCTGATCAAAGATAAAGCCACATCTTTCTTGGTATTTCATTCTATTTCCCCTTAGATAAAGGTTAACACCCTGACAATTGCATGATATGTTCCCTCATGCAGAATAGTATTTTACTCTTCCTCCATTAACCTTCAGCTAGAAAAAGTGGCTTCAAACCGAGAGGCAACCTCAGTTATTTAAAAATGTTAGCTTTTCTAAGGGACACATGGGTTTTTAATAGAATTTGATGGTTATTTTCTCATTTTATTTTATTTTGGAGGGATTTAGATTGTAAGTCTATTGTCTGATCCACACTCCGGAGCAGAAGGTGGCAGTACTGCACCAATAAGCTGGATGCCAACCGCCGTAAAACAAAAAGAAGAAGAAAAGGTGAGAGTGAAATGGGACACTGAGCTTTTTGCAGCCACTTTTTCCTGCACAATGGCAGACTTAACGTAATTGCTGTGCTCCTCTTCCTCTAGGAACAAACTAATTGTCTGGAGCCCAGTTGGAGTCAAACAGTATCTCTCTTCCTCTTGCTGGTGCAGCTGCTGCTGTGCATTCTCCAGGCTGATGCTCTTCATCTTCATCTCCTCCTGGAGCTAAATCATGTTGGCCTCCACACTCTTGAACTTCTCCTTTTCCGGTTTGAGGGTTACCTTCAGGGTGAGCAGGGCCTCCTCCAGCTCCCAATGGAAGGTTGTCTTCTGGGCTTCCATGGCCACCTCCAACATGGGCTTGGCATCATCTTGGGCCTGTAAATGACAGCTTCTACAACAACAACGATCGTCCAGTCATCTAGCAGCTGCTCCAAAACATTGTGAGCACTCTTTAAAAAGCTGCACTGTACCACAAGCCTCTGATACTCATTCTTTCCTTGCTCGTTGATGGCCTGCAGGAGTTTAGAGTCCAGCAGAAGTTTCATGTGTGCCTTTGGCAGAATTTATGCCAAGCTCAACAGAACTTGTCCCTCCAAGGCAGTGCTATGCTCCTGAAGACTGGTCCCTGGAGTTTTCAGCTCCCTCAGGTCCAGCTTCACCTTCTTGCAAGCTACCACAGCCACCTCCTTCAGCTGCTGGGTCAGTTCTAGAGCCCAGATTTCCTTTTCCTTTTGCTTCCTATTGAGCCTCTTTCACGTCTTCTGGTCCAGGTTCTTGGCAAGTACCTGGACTGCTGTCACTTCTCCTTCAGTTCTGCTCATGAAACTGTGCCACAGCCTGGTCAATCTGATCCTATAACAGGGCTTCTTCATCACAGCTGTCAGTTCAGCTTTTCATGAGGAGCATCCAGCTGCTCCAATTTTCCCATCTTCACAGTTCTGCATTAGCTGGTTCATCACCTGGAAGACTTGGTAATCCCAGAATGTCTGTCCCTTACTAGTCCAGTCCTTTTCTGGAAACTTCTTACCCTAAAATGACCAAAATTTTAAAGAAAACACTATTCCTTTATTTGCCAGGCAGAGGCACATGAGAGATAAAAGAATTTCAAAATTTCAATATTCAGAAAGGGATTGTTATACAGAACATGCATTCCCCTCAGTTACATGCCACAACTAAAACCAACAGCCTTTTATGTTGTAGCTTATATTACAAAGCTGTGGAATCAGTAAGAGGCACAGAATGTCAGGCTGGTCGGTCTTAAAAGGGTGGGACATAAATTTCCTACCCACCGTTTTGCCACAATATTTTTCACGTGATAACAGTGCAATCTGTTTTCAGATTCTAGCGAACTAGCTAGACAATGAAAAGATTCAGCAACAATCAGTTGTGGTCAAACTATAGGCACAGGCCGACAGTCACAGGAAAGTGACATGATAGTTGTACAATTGAAATTGATATTGTTAAAAATATGGACAAAATTTGAAGCCAGTGCCTGTTGTTTCATATTGACAGAATATGCCAATCCATCACTTAAGTGAGTTTTATGTTAAGTTATTTTTTGAATTTTCAATACAATTTTCAGTACCAAAAAACAGTGTGTGTTTCTGTTACCCCTCACCCTTGATCAGGTACTGATTGTTTTCGCATGATATCTGGTCACCCTATGAATTGCTGAGATGTGTCACCATGCTTTGACTGGACAGGAGGGATAAACCTGGGAATACCAGCTGGTAGGTCTGCACATGAGCGAGAGAATCAATATGTCGCAGTGTATTTCTGATTGAAGAGAGATATGTCGCAGTGTATTTCTGATGTGACAGAGACATGTCGCAGGGTATTTCTGATATAACAGAGCCATTTCAAGGTGTATTGCTGATTTAACATAGATGTGTCAAAGTGTATTGCTGATATAACAGAGATGTGTCGCATGGTATTGCCATTGTAACAGAGGTCAGTGAATATCTTCAGAGCAAATAGGGTGATGTCTTGAACAGATCCCAGTGAATGTCCTACAGAGCGCATAGGGTAGTGTGTTGAAAACATCCCAGTGAATGGCACTGGCCATTAACCGAGGTTGGCCCTGGATTCATCAAGTTGAGTGTCTGTTTTTTATTTCAGTACTCAAGCCCCGGAGGAGGGCTATTGTCAGTTTGTATCTCTTCTCATTATAGCTCAACCAGAACAGAAATAAACCAGCCGTGCATGGATACATTGCAGCAGTCAAATGACACAGAAAGGGGCCTTCATTGGCAGCAGCTTATTTGCTTTAAGTTTTTTTATTGGACTTTTATTGGATGGGGTTATTGACAATCTGTAAATTGGTTTAAGCATATATTTGCTTAGCAAATATCCATTCAAATGTGTTAAAATAATTCAGGTTAAAATGCTTTTTTTTTTTTGCCATTGCCAAGTTTTATCACTGTCCAACCTGAACCTGAAACCTGTTGGTCACCACAGCTCACACAGACACACACATACACCTCCAAACGAACACATACAGCTTCCACAGAAACACACTTACACATTGAAAAAAACACACGCACACACACACACACACAGCTTCAACACAGGCATACGTATTGTTTATATATTTTTTGCCAGCTCTGTAAGGGCACCTTTGGGAGTTGGTGAATGTATGAATGAAACAAGACGACCAACGTAACCAGATAGCTCTGCCCTGAGGTGTTGCAGGCAGTTCTTATGGCGCATCCACCAACAGACGACTAAAACACCCAGGGAAGGTAAACATAAGCAGATTGGAGGAGTGACCCAGTTTCTGAGGGATTACAAAGAGGCTTTGAAGTACATTTCACCGCTGACCTACAGGCTGCCTCTCTTTTCACTGGAAGTAGTTCTCCTATTAGGAAGTGCTGAAGGATCAGGTGGTGTGGTGGGGTGGGGGAGGGGTGCTCTGTCTGACCTGCAGTATGCTTCATCAGAAGCCAAATCGGCGCATCCTGCAGGGGCAGCTAGGGAGCCTATACTCACACTATTCCTCCCATCTCCAATTTAATACCTCACTCCTGGCAACCAGAGAAACGTGGCTGGAGGTCCAAATTGCGTCCCTTGTGTCAGATTTCCTGGGCAATCCTGGGGGGTTCCTGAGTTAGATTTACAGTGTGATCTGGCGGGTATCTGGGGCTGGGCTCTGCAGGACATGCCGATGAACCTAAATGGCATTGCGAAAGGTGTGGACATTTCGTCACTGGGATGACAGCTGGCCTTCCTTCAAGCCACTTAGTATGGAACAGTGCAGGGCGAGGAAATTAGGGCACTCCCTCACTGGCATAACCGCTGATCCTCCTTCAGGTAAAGTAAGGGATGTTGACCCAAAGCTGCATCCTCTCGTCAGTGAGCTAAATTTCACCAGCCGCTGAAGTCCCAACGGCAGCTGCTGTCAGCGGACGTTGCTAGGAAACCTGTATCTCAGCTGACGAGATAATTCTTCTATTGAAAGATTCATTTCATTTACTTCAGAGGACATCAGAGGACATGCATTCCCTGCCCGTAGTGTTGTCAGGTGCCCCTGGCCTTGCCTGCAATGTATTCTCATTTGTTTCTAAGTGTATCTCAAACTAGAAAACAGCACGTCACCTCATACAAACCTCACGATTGGTCACACTCCATCCCTGTCTCTCAGTTGCACCACATCAACACAGGTAACTTTATTAAAATTGATTTTAGCATCGTAGCAAAGTTATAATGATGGTTGCCAGCACAAATTGCCATTAGTCAAGGTACTTAACCTGAATTTCTTTTGCGTAAATAGAGTGTACATTGTAAGTTAGGTTGGGAAAGATTGTCTGTGAAAATAAAAAACATGCCTGTGAAATGCAAGCTGCTGCCTCAGTTGGGCTATTCAGGGGGCACCTTGTTAATGAGGCTCTAGGAACATAGGGCACTATCTGCCCCAGTCTTTCTGATAAGCTTCCACTTCTGCACTCTCTCTCCCCAGAGAAACAATTTATATCTGAGTGCGGACAAACAGAGTAATAACACTTCTGTAGATAAACAGAGTAGTAAAGACGGCAGTAAATAAATAGGGCAAAAGACAGTGATGTAGATAAATGCTTATAAATACCGCTGTAGACATACTGAGTAATTTATGTGGCTTATTCACAAATGAAGAAACCTAAAGATCAGTCGGGTTTGTTTCCAAATGTAGTGGACACATATTTTACTCTGGATCTTTATCACTACAAAACTTTACTCATGAGATCAAAACTGTTCCTTTAAACACCCACCTCAATGCATTATTAGAAAAGCAACATATCAGTGCAACAGAAAGGACTGGGAGATAACATTATCAAACTAATCTCACGCTGGTTGAACAAACAATCTCACATCATCACTGCAGACTAATTTTCCATGTTTGCATGTCACGGGGGGGGGTGGGGGTAAAAGAAAAAAGGACTAAAGCACGAAACAAAACAGAAAAAAAACACAAAACAAAAAAACCACGCACGCGCACTAAAAAGAGGGAATAGTGAGGTGAGGAGAAGG
>JAOYSI010053908.1:0-26479 GCA_025775065.1 Hiodon alosoides
ACTTGACTTTTGTAGTTTCAGCTGAACGAATGCGGCAGCTGTCACTTTAAGCTTTGAAAGTTTGAATGGTCTAGTCACCGTTTTGAGTCAGCCAACAGCTGCTGTAGAAATAACTGCAGTGGGGGAACCCCTTTACGTGTTGTGTGCTGCCTGAGCACAGCTGCCAACTTTAAAAAAGCCCCTCACCTCTTGGATAGGGGCACTCAGTTGAGTGGAGTTGGCACTGCTTGCTGACTGCGGGCGTCCATCCTCCTCCTCCTCCTCCTCTGTAAATGAGGAGAAACAAGAAGACGGGGAGACCGGGTCTTGCATGCGCACAGACACTATGCCTACACACCACAGCCTTCTCCCTAAGGTGCCAGGCAAATTACGTTGTTTTCTTTTCCTGTTTCACCTGTTCTTGCTATTCATTGCCTCCCCACAGGGCTATTAGAAAGAGAATGAGGGCAGGTTTTGCAGGCTACGTGGAGTAGGGTAGCAGCACCAGATCCTCACTGCTGGGTAGTGGTGTAAATGCAGGGGGAAAACCAGAGGGATAAAGACAGGGTGTGAATGACGTTGGAATTGTAGATTGTCAGGATGGGAGGCCCATCGAGGTGAGTCAGGCGTGTGCGAGGGTGCTTGAACTACTGGGTTATAAACGGCATGCAGTTACTGATTGTGTAAGGTTGTGGAAATGCACAGTCAGTTGCATTGCAGTGTTCTTTAGAAGACACTTCCCTCGATACACACACACTCTCACACCGGCAAAAAAAAGAGGAAGGAAACAAAAATATTAAGTCCTGTATCGTATTTAGAAGTACAATTTTTAAACTGGCCAACAATGTCCTGAGGAAAGTGATAGAAATCATATCTGCAGACAGCTCCGTCACTTTTATTGCCTGGCCAGAACACAAGATTTCTCCTCTACACATTGTATTGTTTCTGTTAGGTTGGAATTTTTGCTAATGGGGAAAAAAATGCAGAAAACAGCAGAGTAATAATTTTAATGTTAAAATGAGCTTTAACATTCGATATGCTAAGTTATATTTAAGAGTTGAATAAAAAAGCTACAGATCTTGTCCTATATTGTCCTATCTTTATTTGAAGAAGAAAATGAATTGTGGGAATGATATCTATGTTTAAAAAAGTTGGAATATTAGCAGTTAGTCAGTTGCTGAAGTGTTTAAAGTTTGTGTTCTGTTTGCACTGTTTGCCAGGTATAAATATTTCTACCAGTTCAGATAGATTTTTAATGAAAGCAATTAAGTAACCGATATGAGCAATTAATCTTAAATCATTGGGTTTTATTCGCCTACTTGGATATCTCTCGGAATATTAATAATAAATGTAGGTTATTTTAAATTAATCAGTCTCAACTGTTTACACAATGATACCACCGTGATTGACCTAGTTCTGGTGAAGGGGGTCTAACATTTCACTGTGTAGATCCGATGGTATTGACTGTTAGGGCTAATTGCATTAATCTTGTGGGTGGTATTCTACATTTCCAAGGTTTAAACTACATAATTGTATTCTCTATATGTCAACAGCAGAACAATGCCGTCCCTTGTGTTGGTAAATTGCAGTCTGCGCGCTTGTTGCTTGCTTTGTCCTGCTCTGCTGCTAACTCCTTTCTCTTAACTTAGAATGTCTCTCTGTTGAGAAGGGAACCTCAGAATCCTTTATTTAATATTTGTATGTTGTTATGAAAACAATATTGTTAGCTTTCGCAGGTTAAGAAGCATGGTGTTCTTACACTTAACTTGGTTAAATGTATACTAGTATATACTTAACTTAACTTGCCTAACTGTTTCAATTCGATTATGTTATACATTTGGAACCTGATTGCACATGTGTTGCTTGCGTTTGTGTCCCAAATCTGACAAGTTGATCGTAGAAGGATATAAGTTTGCAGTGGTTGTCATCCTCGTGTTACCATTGTTACTATTTTTCCCCATATTTTCCTTTTAGACTTTATGGCCAGCTTTCAAGCTCTGAATCCTCCCAGCTGTTGGCTTAGTTTCTCAATTAAAGAGGTAGAGCTCCACCTACCTGTCACAAAGTGTGCCACAAATGAGTGTTGACTCTTTTCTAACTTCGAGCTCTTTCTTCATTTCAAACTGGCCATGAATAACCTTATATAACATTTTTCCCCCAAAGAGGTTACATCACAATACTGTCTAATTGCTGAACATCTTGGATCATTGTTTTGGAATAGTTCATGTGGTTTTTAGTTTGAAAGATGTTATTAAATTTCCTTTTAAGTATTTAGTTTACTCTAGACAGTAAATAAATAATTATTGATGATAATGAGGATGATGTCAATACACTGGTCAGCTCTGAACTTATGATGGAGCCACACTCCTAATCAGCCGTTGTACGTGTCTTCTAATGGTTATGTGCCTGTCTCTCGTACATCTCTTCACAGACACCAGAGCCAGACTCAGAGGGTGGGAGGGGGACCAAGTCTGACATGCACCATAACCATGTTGATCTGACAAGCGAATGGTAAGTGGACAACTTATGGTCATATTGTCTGCATTACAATATGCATCCCTTTTTTGTCTGTGATATAAAATGATCATTAGGATCTTTTAGATTCCAGTTCCTTTTTTACATTGGATGTGAATCCCCTCACCCATAATTTGAGTTTTTGTAAATTTAATTGTTCGGTTAAATGATTAAATGCTAAATGATTGTCAAATCTCATATCTTAATAGTTTTTAATGAGTCTACAGTTGATGATGGTTTAGAGACCATTTTGTAGAAAAATCTGTTGAAGTGCCTAAAAAGACTCGAACCCTGCTGACCCTAGGAATGACTATTGTGAAGACTCATAAAACAGACAAACGGAAAACAGATTTCAGTCTGTTTGCTAATCAGTATCATAAGTTTAAGTTCTGGTTCTGAGAAATGGGTAACTGTAAACCACCAGTGCAGATTCCCATCCTGTGACTCATCATTAAAAGATGAGTAATTATATATTTGTATATGTTGAAACCAGGAATGAATATTCCCTCTTAAACACTCGTCTGTTTAAAAGCATCCAATCATGCCTTGTGATTTTAGGCAAGTTTGCTTTTTACAAAATTGTATAGAAATGTTTTTGAATGAAGACTTCGGATTTTTTTAAGGTTTGTAAGCGTGGTTGTGAAATTTTTAATTGTACGGTTATACAGGCAACTATCGTTCAATGTTAATATTTATTTAATATTCTACAGCTATTTTTGCATGGCTACTTGCATCTATATAGTAGCCGCCAAGCAAATGTAGTTGTTTTCTACAATCCAGTTTGGTTGTCTTCTGTAATATATTTGTTTTAAGATTGAAATATGTCTTTGTGCTATCCATCAAGATCTGAATAAAATCAGTAAATGATATTGATGAGCCTGTGACCAAAAGAGTGAGAACCAGAAATTTTGCCAGCTAGAAACGAAAAACTTTCAGTGGTAATCGAAGACGGTTTGACTGTTCAGAAAGTATCGGTGTATAGAGCTATATTGTAGTGGTATAGAGCGAAGCAAAAATGAAGAACACCGGATATTTGACTTTTATTCCCATTGTACTACACAAAGGAAATGTGTAATGTGCTTCTGGGGTAAGCATATTATTATTATTATCATTATTATTTCATTTATTTTATTTTATTTTATTTTTTACTATGGTTGTACTGTAGGAAAGATGCAGCCTTTACTTTGTCCATTTGGGCTGTTTACAGGCCCTGGAACCAACTTTTCCTTATGTGTTACTTAAAACCTCCCGGTACACATACAGTACCCTGAAACTATTCCCCCCCCCCCCTTTCTAATTCACAGAATTTCTGTGGAATGTGATGATTTGGTCTGATCTTCAACCAAAACGTTAGATTAGATAAAATGGACCCGTAGTGGAGAAATGACACAACATTTATATGTGTACTTGTTAAACCCAATGCACCTATGTGAGGGGGGGGAGTAATCACACCCTTAGACTCTATAACTGGTTACACCACCTTTAGCAGCTATAACTCAAACCTAATGCTTCCTATAATTAACTTTATATAAGGGCTGTGGAGGGATTTTTGACCGACTCCATGCAAATTTAAGTTGGTAAAAAAAAAAAAAAACCTTTCCTGTATCTATAGCAGGGTATTACCAGGCTAATTTAGGGCAATTTAACTGTCCCATCTCTTTTCCACACATCCTCAGTTTGAGATTCATGTTTACAGTGCGGTGTTAGCCACATCTTAGCCTAATCTTACTGTGCCTCTTTTTTTTTTTTTCTTCTTCTTCTTCCGTGTTAGGAGTATTCTGTGGTCGAGAGTCTCCCAGGGTTGTGCTAGGCACTACCAGTTCTCTCCCATCATAAAACACCTAATGTGTACACGTTCAGCTCATACCATCCCAAGCAGACTGTGTACTGAGCAACAGAATCAGATTGCTGTCTTTAAACGGGCATTTTTTGTATATACTAGGTTCTCTACAAGGTCTAACCTAGTGTATTGCAGCTAACTAGTGTGTATCAGAAGCAACATACAGACAGATGTGTGTCTGTGTCTCCGTCTCTGTCTCTGTGTCCATCCAGAGGACCAGCTAGGAAAGCTGTTTCTAACAAAGATGAGGAAACTGCTGAGCTAGAGACGGATGGTGTGGGAATTATGGACCTCCCCAATGGGCAGTCAAATACTACTAGCTTTGCTGCTACTGCTTCTGAGGTGAGAACGCTGCCTATGTCACTTCCTGTTGCCTTAGTTTTGTCAATATCCATAAAGTTGTTTAATTGTCTGTCAGATTTAAAGGAAACTGTAAAGTATATTCGGCACAAAAAATATATTGAAATGCCATCTTCCTTATCCAAATGATACTACTATACGTTTCTTTTAGCTTTGTTTGGTGTCAGTCTACCTTGTTTATTTCCAGAAGAGCAGCAGCTCTGAGTCTCTTAGTGACAAGAACTCCTCTGAGCTGAAGAAAAGCTTTGATGCTGTCGTGTTTGATGTCCTGAAGGTCACCCCTGAAGAATATGCCGTAAGAATGCTTAGTTTGTATTAGATTTGCATTTGCAAATTTGTAGATGCAATAATTAGTCATCATCTCCCTGGCAAGTATTAATTTCTTCTTGCCTGTATACTTTATGGAACATGTAAGTATAGTTCTGCACCAATTGGTTGTTCTCTCCAAGTCCTCATTGACAGTTAGTTCACGGTTTACATTAATGTCCTGAAAAAAAGAGTCTTGAAATAAGTCTATTTACAATCTTCAACTGATCCAAACTGCCATGTACTAATCCTGCAAGAAATCTCCAGATACGTTTGAGAGTCCAATATAATCTAATATGTAGATTCAAGTCATGCCGTATCCATCGAATGTTGCAACGGTCACTGTTCATATTCATATTCAGCCCCCACTGCTGCATTTCTGTTTATGGATTGTAGTTTGGACTGAACCGTTACAGTGTGTATTCTATTCCTGAGGGAATGAAAATACTGTTCTCTTTTTGATTCTGACAACTCAAAGAAAGTTTCTGTACCGCTGCCACATTCATTCTCCCAACAGGGGGCACTGTGTCAATGTGATCAGAACTCCAAGTAGGCCAGCCCTGCACTACACTTCCTTTACTCATAAAAGCCTTTGTGGCCTTGTGTAGCAGACACAATTTTTAAACAAACTTTCCCTGTAAGACAATTTTTAGACTTAGACGCTATCTGTCTTATATTTTACATATTCCTGCAAAGGGTTTACTGTGTTATGTGCAACTGTACAAAAAAGGCAACAGTGGACAGCAGATTGTTATCCAAGTATTAAGTGGAGTGAATCAGTGAAGGGCAGTGTCAAGAGTGTCTTCAGTGAAGAACTTTGTGTTTTCTTTAGGGTCAGATCACGCTCATGGATGCTCCGGTATTCAAAGCCATTCAGCCTGAGGTGAGTAGTTATTTTGTTTCCGATCAGGTAAATGAAACGTTTCTTCATTGGTTTCATGGTCATTTCAACTTGCAACACTTACTGCCCTTGATGGTACTCATATCTGTGTTTTGGCAGCTGTAGTTGATTTTGTCCAGTAGGGGGCAGTGTGTTATAAGTTTGAAGCAGTGGAAATATTCAGTTTGTCTAGCTGAACTGAACCAGATTCTTTGCTTGAAAGAATGTCAATAGAATAGTCAGCTGTGATTTCCCTCAGACTTTGAGGAAGCCTCTGCAAAATACTTTAATCAGGATAGGATAGTTAGCAGAGAGGAAAGAGTTAGAAAGTTCTAAAGATAAGTTGGAAGAATGTGTTATACTTCTCTGCATTACTTTACTTTCTGACTGGTCATAGGTTTCTCAAATTAGCTAAAAATTAAAACTGTCGTCATAGTATTATTATTAGTATCAAATGCTTAGATTTTTGAATGTGGACATTACACTAATAACCCTAAATCAAATATTCCCTAAATTATATTCCCCGATGCACACTTTTTTTTTTTTTTTTACCTATTCACTGAGGTTTCTTATGCCATCGGATACTCCTTATGTAATGAATGTATAAATTATTCAGCTGTCTATTTTCAACTGAAATAAAATAAAATAATTTTGACCGATACGCTGAATAAAGCTCTTATAGTTTTTGTGCAGCACCAATTTGACTCCCTCTGCTGAAATCTATTGGGAAATGCAGGATAATGAATAGTGTTCCTTAAACATGACAGAATCCGTGCAGGCTCATTGTCCAGAATATTGAAATCCATTTGAAAGCCAAATGCCTTTAGAGACATGTCAATAAACCCATTTTAGAGCTAGTTTTATAAAATGTCTGTGAATGCACATGTTTTGCCCTTTATCAAACTGGTAGTTCCGGTTCCACATTTCTGTTCGTCAGTATGCTTTCCGGCCATGCCTTTATGAGACCATAACATATGGCTTCCTAATCCCTTAATATTATTAATGCTCAGTGTTTGTTACAGTTTGAATATTAGAATGTTCAATGTATAGTGACTATGCTTAGAGACTGCTTTATTTGATGGAATGTTACCTGCAATAATTAAAACTTTGTTGAATTATATCTCTTGTGTTATGTGTGGCCTGAATGCAAAAATGACCGTTTTTATAAAACCAATAAGACCCTCGAGAGGGTGTGTTATTGCGATTATTGGCATCACTGTGCCTTAGCCGCATCACAGCTGTGCCAATAATCACAGTCTCAACTCATGTCTTATTGCTTTAATTTACTCCATAATAATCTGCATTATCACCATCTTCCCCATGATTTGGAAAATATGGATATGAATCTGTGTAAGGAACCCCCCCCCCCCTTTTTTTGTTTTGTTTGCAGTTGTCATAGGCAGGAACTTTAGTTATTTTTGTATAATGGTTCATTTGTAACTAGATCATTTAAAACAGTTTAACTAATTACAGAATTTCTGCCTCTTTTGTTATTTAGTGTGTCCTTTTTGGCAGTTTTCCTATTCACTCATATGTCCACTATGTTGAAATGCACAATGAATCTGGGTAGACAGGTTTGCCTAAGTTTTATGACGTATTTGATGACACCCCGTAGCTTTGTAGCCCTGTCCTTTATGAGAAGTAGAGCGGGAGGGGAGCTTCTGCGGAGGGGCGGAGGGCTGGAGCAGACAGAAGTTCTGCGTGGTGCATGCTGTTTTTGTTTTAGAATGCCGAGACGCTGCTGTGCGTGAAAGATGGAGAGAAAGTTTTCCGACTCTGCCGCTCCCTCCTTTGCTCGGCTTAATAATGGCAAAAACACATATGTGGATGAGGGGCCGCTCTGATATTACTCAGTGTCAAAGCTTTAATACCAAACAACGTGAAGACTTTCCCTGGCGTCGCGTATGGCCTGTCGTAATCATTAAAGGCAGTATGTTAGGAAAAAATAACTATACCCTGTTGTACTGTTATGATGTATAGGTGGAGCTGCGCCAGCAATTTGAACTTGGGGCACCCCGAAGTCTGTCCTTTTCTTACAGGTCCGGAGTGACAAGGGAGAGTTATGACAGGGTAGTTCGGCTTATAGACGGGTAACTTTCCCAACGGGCCGCATGTGTTTTGTGTGCCATGCTGCCATGTTGTCCACTGCCCAGCTTATCATCCAGGGGCTCTCAAACACACACACACACACACACACACACACACACACACAGGGTGTACTGTAGTTATGTAAATTATTTGAAGCAAAATGGACTAGAAAGTGAAATGGGTTTTAACTAATCATACAGGACAAGGGTGAAGCATACTGTGTTTATTTGAATGCTTGGGTTCTTTGCTTGAGAACGTTGGATTTTGTGAGAGCTCCTACGCACTGGAAGCGGACAAAGTGGGGTATGATGTGAAAGGTGAAGGAAAGGACAATGGACAAAAACTTAATAAAATTGTTGCCGAGTTTACTTGATTGCCTAATGAGCAGGTTTTCCTCAAGAATGATAGTGCCTCTCTCTCAGATGTCCCTCCGTGCCGGGTAAGGTAAAGCTCTTTGGATGCTTTTTGGAAAATGGAAAAGAATGTTTCTTTTTTTTTTTTTTTTTGTAGGATTGGACGTTTGTAGCGTTTGGATAGCAGAAACGTGTAACTGAGGCAGTTTCTATCTTCTGTGCTTTATAATCTTAGTTTTATTAATGTTCGTTCAGTGTCTGGTTTTATTTAAGCATTGTGACGTGAACAGGCTTGGCGTCCAGCTGCAGTTGAGAGGGGGCAGCAGACTGGGCCAAAGAGCCAAATCCCTCCCGTTCAGACGAAGTTTTCCTTCTCCAAAACAACCACACACAACCTGGGAGTAGTTCGCCCGTCTGTTTTCCACTCTCAATGGCACGGCCTTCTTAATAGTTACCAGCAGTTTTGTTTTTGTAACTATGGGGTATTAACAAGGGCACCTTTTTATTTTCCAGTGTTTCCGAATAATGTCAGAAGCAAATTAAGGTTTAACAAGCAGGACTTAACTCTGGCTTTTTATTACAATTATTTTGCATTGTGAGCGGATGTACGGAATACTCAATACCGATATTTTAGGGTTTCCAAAGCAACAACTCCCCTTAATCCCTTGATGGTTATTTTGCAAGGCCTCATACTTTTGTCATTACGTTATTTTGGCTTAGTTTATCATACTTAGTGTCCTGGATTGAATTTCTCTGGGTTTTTGCCACTTTTTCTTCACCTAACCTTTGTCTTGGTTTTGCCAGCAATCCATTGTTCTGCAGGGGCTGACACTCATTCTTTGTAAAAATTATCGTGATTAATTGTACCTTGATTATCCATTGTATAACCTTTCATTATTTTAAAGGAGTAAAAATGAACAGGCGCATGTGACGCACAGCTGAGAAATTTGAGATTGACTTCTGCCAAGTTGGTCTATTTTTGTTCTTTTTAAGGTTTCAACATAAAACAAAACACATTTGACTGGTCTAAAGTGTATAGCAGTGCTAGAGCTAGACATTCAGTGCTTATGTCATGAAAAGGGCATGTGCAGGTAATTAGGGTTACGCTGCCCTGTATTGTCTAAAGCGTGTTGTATGGGGCTGACCTCATATTACCTCCGGTGATGGAACCGCACTTGGACTTTCAATTATTCTTTCAGAGCCAATAAGCTTTACTCTCCTGAGCCTTGCCTTGTTTTGCTGGGTAAGGAAAATGTTCCTGTTGGCTCAGAGAGCTATTCCAGCACATTATAATCTATCCCAATTGCAAAGTTGGACCTTTCCATCTTCCTGCAGATATAGTGTTGCAAGTATAAAAAGATGTAGCGTAGCCTTTTAAGTTCAACAATCCAAGTCAGTGTATATATGGCAGTTTTAACAGTTTCTCTTTGAGAGGTTTTATACATTTAATTTAAAACATTTTTAAAATTGTAGAATTATTATTTTATTTTTTTAAACCCAGTTTTTAGATGCACTTTTGGAATTGGCACGTCTACTTTTACAATGCTTATTGAGGCAAACTGGCTCGGCGAAAGTGTTAGTTTTTTGCCGCTCTTTTTACTCTGTTTACTTTACTACCTTTGCCACGCAATTGCACAAACCAATGAAATTTTTACACGGATGCCTTAAAAAGAGTCAGTTTCTTTTGAAACCGCTGCGCTGGTTGCTTTCACTGCTTTCATAAAAAGTGACTAATAGTCCTTGGATTACTGTTAAATTTGGTCCTGCTGGTTTAATGGAGTGGTGGAGTAAAAGTAGTAAGGTAAAGAAAACGTCTAGGCCTATTTTTTTTTTTGCATTTTTTCTTAGTTCTTGGGGGTCTGACAAAGTTAAACACCTTTTAGTTTGTTGGTAAAACATGCTTTAAATAAATTAGGAATATTCCAAATGAGAATTTTTTTGCTTTTGAGGTGACATTTCAGGAAGTTGTAACTCATAGTAGCCCTGCAATATTACTACCATTGGTTTTGGAAAAATGTCCCTCAGTTGTAAATTTCCCCTACAATGAGTATGATGGTTTTCCTGCAAATAGGGGATGTGTTTTTTTGTTGTTAAATATTTGCCAGGCGCAAGTTCAAGAGCTCTATGGGTCATTTCTTAGTATATTCAATGGGTTGGCAGAGAAGGATGTGCTTTTATCCCCTCGATTTCCTTTCCATGCATTCCTCCAGTGTATTTGGTTTATTAAAAGGATGAAGCGGAGTTTGCGTTGCTGGTCTGAGTTGAAAAGGCAAGAATGTTCTAAGTTTTTCAAAGAATAATTGACCTTTAATTAATATGGCTGTTGAAGTAGCATACCATTGGGTTGACAAATATCTCAGGATGCAGTGTCTTTTTGTGTACTGCTTGTTCCACTGAGCAGCCTACTCCAGTGTTGTTCGCCCGACCACCCACCCGCCTGCTCACTCACTCACTCACTCACCCAGGATAGTGACCCCGACTGCCCCTCTCTAGCCAGAAATATTGTTCGGAGGTACCACCACCTGTCCCTTCCCCCTCCCCCACGGCACCAGTTGATTCCGCCCGAGCTGCAGGTTGGATTAGTCCAAGTGTCTCTACTACCCGAGCTGCTGGTTGGATTAGTCCAAGTGTCTCTACTGCCCGAGCTGCAGGTAGCGTCAGCCAAGATGCGGTATGCCGCGCATTGGTTCTGTTCACCGCGGTTCTTTATTTAGGGCTGTAATCTGATACAACGATCAGTGGAAGAAAGGATTGTATTAGCTCTCAACATAGCGCCTTATTCCGTTTTCCTTGCCTTGTGTTTTCTAATGTGGAAACACACCTATGGAAACAGTGCTAGAATTAGACATTCAGTTCTTATGTCGTGAAAAGGGCATGTGCTGGTAATTAGGGTTGCACTGCCCTGTACTGTGTGGAAACACACCTCCGTGCCATTTAAAAAGGATGAATCCATCATATCCCACCTGCTGAATCCAGTTAAGCAATTTAAATGAAAATGAATGAAGCAGCAGAGCTGAGTGGAGGGGCTTTCGTGCTCTTTCACTCTCTTGAAATAGGTTCTTACTTCAATATGTGAGCTCAGGGATTGTGACTGCTATGATATTTAATGTTCAAGCAGTCATGGCAAGAATAGTCGAGGATCGAAAATAAATCCATTTATTTTGAAATAATTAATGTATCTCTAACCTGAGTGTTAAGCTTGGCTACTCCTGTCTGTATGTTGTCACTGATTTGCCTCATCTCCAGTGGGTTCAGGTTGTTTGCTTTTAAAATAAACTTCCTTGCAAGTCATGTGTGAACTGATCCGCATCTCATTTAATATTCGGAAAGGCAACAATTTGTATGACTGGTTAACATTGAAATTCTGTTTCTTTCTTCCCCCTCATAGAAAACGAAGGTGGTTTCTTTTCGTTTTCTGCCCTGCAGTTTCGACTCATTTGAAATGTTACATGTGCTTTGCTTGAAACTTTGATTTAAACTTAAGAATATTCATTCGTATAACCTCAGCAATTCCAAGGTGATGACAACAGGGCTCTTGGAATTTCAAAGTGAACAGGGGGTATTGGAAGTGTTCTTAAGAACCCAGTTCCTCTTTTCATAATCGGCAAGGAGCCGTTTAATGCCTTAGGCGACAGTGTTAATTAAAATATTTAATCGGGCCATTAGACTGTAGAAGGCTATGTTTTCTTGATAATATTACAGGAAAGACTTACCATTTCCGGAGTTACAATTTGCAGTTTGTTTTTTCACTGCAGGCAATGCTCGCTTGTTTTAGAGCTGAGTCATTGTGTAAAGTTTGACATTTAAAAGTAAGTCGAGCTTTTCTCTCTTGACTAGTTTTACAGTGCATCTCAATTATAAATTCCAGTGGTTTCACCTGTGCATTCAGGCTGAGTGGAAGTAAGTACATGATTAGGTACTCATATTTTCGTGTGGGTCATAAACGGTACCCTCACATTTGCCAAGACTTTTTTTTATTACCCATCCCTTTCATTAGGCCGTTGAACTGGAAATACTATTGAAATGACCTAAATGCAGCTCCTTTCATTCTTACAAAAAAAAAGTTTAAGAGCAGTAGTGCTGATGTCTGGGCTTGGGATGCTTAGCATTAAAATGAATTAAGAAAGTTGATTTGATTAATTTCTGATGTCAAAAATCAGTTGGGCATTGCTATAATGGCCGTTATGTTCGTAGCTCTGTTAAAAATGTAAGTGTAAATGATGTAGGAGTATAAAAAAGATAAGGAAGATGGGGTCATTTATTACAATAGACCCTGTTCATTAGACTCTGACTGGGAGATGTGCATATGTTCCACTTTATAGGAGTGTTCTTAGGCTTAGTGTTTTTGAGTGTTGGCAAAGTTTGCATGCGGTCACAGAGAAGAAAATCCAGAGAATCCACCTCAAACTGCAATCCAAAGTTTGACTTGTTCTGCATGGGATATAAAGTGGCCTGCCCCAGCCTTCCCTGGAGATTCATGTACCACTCCTGGTTCTGTTTGAATACTGTGAGGTTTACATGCCTTAGAGGTTTTTAATCTGATTTCACAGTCAGTTGTCTGGCAATTTTCATTTTCCAGCTGTAACCAGTGAATATACCAGTGTAAAGTTGTCGGCCATCTAAGTTTTATCCAGTACACCTGCTGAACAGGTTAAGACTCACTCCACAACTACTTCAGCAACCTGGTCCCAGAGCTTGCGAAAATTTTGAAACCCCACAGGTCCAACCAAGAGAATTGAGCAGAAATTATGGACACATCTAACTATGTGATAAAATGCCTATACTGGTGAGTGACAAGCAGGGAGCATGTGTGGACGCTAGTGTTTATAGAGCGGCTTCAGTAAAATAAACCAGGTGCGGTAAGTGCACCAAATGGGCTAGTCTTTGGACAGGAGAGCTCATCCAAAGATAACTACTGCTCCTTCAGTCCCTGGCACCCTTGACTGTGGTCAGTGTTACCTTGTCTGCGTGTACATGTATGCCCGGCCTCCTGGATAGCTCTGCTAACTGATCTTTGGCCATAGATTGAACCTGGCTCAACTGTGAGGTCAGCTCAGATTTCCAGCTCTACGCTATTCTGTCTCTTACTGGTTCTGCTGTTCAGTTGGCTAATGGCCTGTTTTTAAGCATCTAAATTATTGAAACCCGAGTCAGCCTAACCGATGTGAGGCAGTTTTTTGTTTGTTTGCTTTTTTTCAAAATGGAAAGCTTTTCTTTTGCATGGCACTAGCTTTTAACCTGAGTACTACTTCCTTTGCAGGCGGAAAGATAAATCCTTTCGTATAAAATTTCCTGCAAGCGACAGCCTGAGTACATGTTGATTGCCATCCGTATTAAATAACGGGGGCCACTAACAAGAAAAAGGAACTACTTCTGGGTCCTAGAATGTCTAGTATGTATTGCAGACATTTTATGGGAAAACGTATGATTTTAAAATCACTTTCCATTTGACGTGGATTAATAAGCTTGGGTTTGTCCTGCTGCAGTCTAGCGGACGGATGGTGGTTCCAAGCCACTGGTCCTCAGGGGACCAGCCTGAGTGAGGCTGATGAATGGCGCTTACACAAGATTTTCCTAATATTACATCAGTACTTTGTGTTCTCAGTCACTCTCTCAGACTCTGCTGGCCCAATGCCCCAGGCAGCCCGCTGGGCCTGAAAGTGGTCCCCGGTGCCCACCTTGTTTCTGAGTGTGGTCTCCCCGTTTCTCCTAAGTACACGGTGGATGTCACCTCTGCTCTTTAGTGAAGCAGCAGGGAAGTGCTGACGGATAATGGGCCTATTCTGTGGTGTGAAAGGGGTGGCCTGGGTAAATTTAGGAACCGCAGTTGGCCTATTACTCTTTTCCCCTCAGTTGTATACTCCGCACCATGAAGGTACTGATTTTTGTCGGTATACTTCCATTCTACCCAAACATACTGCAACTGCTGTTGGGGCTAACTGGAGAGTTCTGTTCATCAATGCCTTATTGTGCATGACACGGATCACAGAGCTTCCTTGAAGGTTTTTTTTTTTTTTTTTCCCCCTCCCCTCTTCTGCAAAATTCTGCCTGTGGCGGTGTTCTGGGGTTGAACGTGCATTTTACTTTGACTCATGCGTTGATTTATTTGATTCATGCAGAACTGTAGGGGGTTCAGGCTTTGGCAGGGTCTCAGTGTTACAAGGGAACGTGTGACTCATGCAGGTCATATTAATGTTGTGTATAAATTTCTGACTCCCAGGTATATCCTCCCCCCTCCCCCCACTTCTTTTCCAGGAGCTGTCAAGCTGTGGCTGGAACAAGAAGGAAAAGCACAGCTCTGCCCCTAATGCTGTGGCCTTCACTCGCAGGTTCAACCAGGTGAGTCCAGGTGAAACGGGATGTATGCTTGTCATCTTCCCATTTCAGGATTGTGTAACCTGCATTCCCCTTTGCACCGAGTGAAAGCCAAGCACAAAGACTGCTATGGTTCTGCTGGAAGCGAATAACTCCAATTGAGTACAGGTTATTGTTCAAAATTATAAAAGCTCCTCAGTTTCATTTGGAGTCCCATTTTAACGGTTTAAAACAGATGAGAAATTACACAGTCCAGAATTTTAAGCGTTATCAATGCTGAATATTCAGTTAAAATTCTATTGTGAAGTTTTGCCCCTGATGTGTTCATTCAACCCTGGTTAGTGCACATTAACCCTGTTCCTTCAGGGGTTGCATAGTTCTGGCCTCTCCTGACGTAAACTGGATGCATCCCTCCACACCAAAATCCCCCTTTTGGTACTTCATCTTTAAGATCAATTTTATGACTCTCAAGAATAAACATTAGATTATTGGAAAAGAACGCATTCAAGTGTCTTGTGGAAATTTCTGCCTTTTGCAGCAACTCCCAAACTGCCATTCAAGAAGTTACGTACTAGAGTTGAGGCACCTGGAATAATGTTCTTTTTTAATGATGCAAGTTTCAAAAGAGTGGAAACTGTCTCATATAGATCTTTAACATGTGATCCTCAACATTTAATAAGATATCCAGGGACAAGGAAATACTGGAGGGTGTTTGTAGTGCCTCGCTATTAGGGATTTAAACATTTAAAAAAGCATCAAAAGTTTAACATTTTGCTTTACCTTTTAAACCTTATCAGAAACGTTCAAGTCAAATGTTAAGAACGAGTGTGCCTGCAAACGGACGCTAAGAGGTTTTTTCTTTGTCCCCGCTCCAGAGCTTGCTTGCTCTTCTCACATCCAAGGTCACATTGCAGGCTAAACGCTTTCTTACCTATCCGGTCTGACAAAAAGCGTCTTCTCCACGCGTTATGCCCGGTGGCAGCACTGGCGTAATAAATGGCTAATAGAAGGCTAATAGCTTGCACTAGTCCAAACGACTCTTCATCTGTTATGGGTCCCAGTCGCAGGTGGATCAAAAGGATTATGGAATATCTGATCAGCAAGCTGCCCCTTCCGAGCAAGATCGCTGACCAGTCAATAACTGCAATGTGGCAGCCTGTGCGGCATAGATGCTTCTTAGATTCATTGATATTCCTATTTCCAGGAACCGGGGTTAACGTAATTGTATACAGAATTTACCTTGTTGAGCGCCATGATGTATTGTCTCTGTTGAAAAGAAACCAACAGAATCCTTACTTTGAAGACATTCCAGTTAATTGGAGGCATGTTTATATTTGTAATCTAGCCAGTTTTAGTGTAGTAAAATTAGATTCTGAGAGGGTACGCATGACCTTGGTAGGCACCAGCCGATAATGTACATAATTATTGATCTTGCATGATCACAATTCTGAAGGGGTCATATAACTGTTAATGTCCTGGAGGGATTGGATAAAGTCTTATTCTTTAGTACAATTTCAGCACCCAACCCTAGATTGGAACCTGAAACAATTATGTTTAGTTTAGTTTTTTTCATGATTGTGAATCTGAGGAACCCAGAAAACCCTACTCAAGGCGATTGTCATTACGGCAATGAAATTGTAACCTATCAGGTCTTCTCCTTACTACCTCATCCTTCCTCTCCGCCACTGTCGGCTTCATGCACTGGCCTGGGTTCAGTAGATAACAGATGTTCCGTATTAAGCACATCTGGTTTGCTTTTCTTTACATTTTTGCAGAGGATCCTGGCAATTTTCAGATGTGGAGCTGCCGGGTGAACCATTGCGTTTCTTTGTTTCACTTGCTTCTATGAAATTAAGTGATTACTTTGGACACTCGCATAGTTATTGGGAAAGGAGACTGGAAAAAGTAACAAATCAGGAGATACGATTATGGTGTTACCATTGGGTAGCGTGAACATGTCTGACACGGCATTTCTATATGCAAACAGTTGTTGCGTTTAGCCAAAGGAACTCTGACAAAGGAAGTTTTATTACTCAGGGTTTTCTAAAGGAACGCCTACAATCAGTGATGTATGGAAAGATGAGCCTGGCCTAGGTGGTGAATCTGTAATGGAATCTGTTTGGAATCCACTCCGACTGCCCCCAGCTGTGATTCTCATTAGGGCATGGTCGTTATGTCAGGATGCTCAGCTTAATTATGAATATCCATTATATTCAATACCCAGCTCTAACTATCAACCTTGGAAATGGAGGCAGTATACATGAGATGAAGTGCTGAATACAAAGAGTAAACTATCGTTGGGTGACATCAGTGCATCACAACTCCACTCGATGGTCTGCAGGCCCTCCCCAAGCAGAGCGATTAACACTGATCTCCAAGGGCTATATATTTTTTTTTTGACTTGGCTCTGTCAGCCCCTTTTATAAAGCCAGTATCTGTCTGAGATGCACAAAGGAACACTTTGTTCAGACAGCTGTGGAAAAACACAAAACGTATAACTTTTTGTTCTGCAATGGTTGCGTCCACATTGAACCAGTGTCATGACCTGATTTGTCTGTTTGTTTTTAATATTATGAGAGGACTTCTTCATTTTAGCAACAATGTGTCTTAGCCCTTATTTGATAGATATACTTGTATCCAGTGGAAATGTTTTATTTACCATCGATTTAGTTGTCTTTTCCCTAAGCATTACAACCCTGCAACAAATCTAAGACAAAATTTCAATAGGTTAACTGTACTTTTTTAAAAGTGCCAGATGCCTAGCTTTGAGCAAGTGGTCTGTCATGGGGACCTGGTGTTCTGAGCTCGGTCTGTCTTTGTTGGCAGGTCAGCTTCTGGGTGGTCCGAGAGATCCTCCATGCGCAGACCTTGAAGATAAGAGCTGAAGTGCTGAGTCTTTACATCAGAACTGCAAAGGTAAACCGTCTCTGTGTCTTGCAGGCACGCAAGTCTTGTCCTTAAACAAAAATAACAAAAATGGGAGACCGGTTGCTTTTTAAAATGGGTCTTAGAAGGAGGGCAGTGAAATGACTAACAGTGAATCACATGCCTTTGGTTGAACAAGAGGAATTGTTTATACGGTGTTAGCGCTTACAGAAATTGACTCCTTTCCTACTTCAGTTGTTGCCTTTGCATTTTTTTGCAGAAACTCTGTGATATGAACAACCTCCATGCAGTTATGGCAGTGGTGTCAGGTTTACAAAGCGTTCCTATCTTTAGACTGGCAAAGACTTGGGCGGTGAGTATTATCTGTACTCATTCTCAACCCCCCCCCCCCCCCACCCCCCGGTCTTCTCTACAATCTTTGATTGTTATAGTCTCGGCTGCTAGCATGGACAATAGCAACTACCAGGCAAAAATTACGCCACATGTGGAATTCAACACCGTGCAGGTCACACGCCTCTATTCAGGGGTTTTAGCACCAACTCCAGGATAGGCATGTCCCTCCAATAATGCGGCTAGCTGGCAGGCGCCCAGGAATATTTCTAATAAAATGAATTCATTTGTACCTGCAAATTAATTTACAACTTTTAAAAAATTCTTATTGGTCTCTGAAATTTTCTATATTCAAACAGTTCCCAACAATGGCAATCATTGATTTTTATCTGTACGCTTAAAGAAGGTCAACTATAGTTTACAAGAACTGTAGATTAATGTGCTGTACAGTATGTATCAAAAAATGAAATATACATTCGGAATTCTTTACAGTTTATGGTGCAGGCCTTGGTTGGCACACTAAATGAAGAATGTACTTTTATTGAAAATGGTGAACAACTGTGAGAACTTGCATTGAGAGGTTTTTCTCTACAAAGACAAAAAACATGTGTGGCCTTCAACATTCCTTACTGAATGAGCTTGGCTCTTCTGAAAATACTGTTTTTTATTTTAAACTTTTTGCTAATTTATTACATCAACCTATGTGCTCGTTAATGTTTAATTACCTCTAAATGTATTAAAAAACAATTTTGCCTTTAACTATGTTTTTTGGTTGCTCCTGAGAAGTTGACTTTTTGGAGATACAAAGTTTTTCCTGGAACCGACATTCTTTTAAAAATGTCAGAATGTAAGTTGATCCTCTGTGTGGTGAAGATAATGGAGGATGACACATGTGGCCAGCCATTTGGTCTGATTGCCCGCTGTTTGTAATTGTTGCTGTGCCTGCCATTTTTTCTTCCAGCTGCTAAGTCGAAAAGACAAGGCCACATTCGAGAGACTAGAGTACCTGATGTCCAAGGAGGACAACTACAAGCGTTTGAGAGACTACATCAGAAGTCAGAGCATGAATTCCTGCATCCCCTACCTGGGTAAGGCCAGTGTCCGGATTTCCCATTTCCCCATTTGTAGTCACGTTTCAGTTTTATATCCGTTTACCAATATATTCAGTGGGTGCATTTTAAGCTTAAATTGCTCCTTAAATATTGATCTGTCATAACAATGGATAAACACAATATGATTTAACAAATAAAATGTGTACTTTTTACATGTCTTAATTGAACACATTGTTCAAACATAAAACACAAAGTATGCGGGCCTCTAGAATAATCATTTCTCTGAAAGTGGGTAATTAGTCGGGTGTTCCAATCAATGATATGACTTTCGGTGTGGGTTAGAGGTTGCTGACATGAAAAAAAACCCACAGTTTTTATTTACCAACAAAGTCTGCCCCTCAAAACAGAGATCTGAATATGGTTTGGTCCTCAGGCCTTAGGAGAAGAGTTGTTGAGGCTCATAAGGCTATAAAAGGCCCACAAAAAACATTTCCATTATCAAGGCCTGAACGGCTTGCAAACATTGAGGGAACAGTGAGTTCAAAATTGTATCAGGAAATTCTACAGGAGAATATCTGGGTTACTGTGTTATTTTCCCTGGAACATTCTTTGATGGCCGATTTAATGAGCCTGCAGTCTTTGCTCAGGTTTTTTTATTTTATTTATTTATTTATTTATTTTTAAACGGTTAGTGACATGCAGATGGGTGCCTGTGTGTTAAAGATGGGGAGTTTTTAATTAGCCTTGTTTCTTTAAGCTCTGTAAAAAAAAAAAATAAAAAAAAAAAAGCCCACAGTATTCTCATTCAGTCTGCTGCTGGCCACCGCACGGAGGATTTGCAGAGTTTCAGTTGTGTGACTGTATGGAGGGTCTTTTCCTATTCCCTGTGAGTTCTACATTAGGTTCCCAGACCTGGTGCAGCACTGCTCCTATCAAGCTCCTTAACATGCTGTAACCAGTCAGCTGTGCCCGTTATTTGTCCAGTCTGTCATTGCCTACGCTGGTAAAAGTCACTTTGATTTGTAGTTCTGTTGGGTAATTTTTCTCCTTCAGGAGAGTCCTAACAATTTCCCTGCACTCCACTGAACCTCTGCTACTCTACACACAGAGCCCCTCAGCTGTCCCTTGTGGAGGTTTGGATAGATATCATAAATGCATGAATTGTATCCAGTTTTTTAAAAAAAACACTGAAACTAACAGGAATCCACTGACGAGATCTTTGGGGAAAATCAATACTTTTTTACTATATTTTTGTATGGGCCTTGCTTGTTTTTTTAGCTTGGAGTTCTAAACCTTTTATTGCATTACATCGTATTTTTCAACTTATTTTACAAGTGCATTTTTATTACTGCCCCTTGTACAGTGTTCAGATGCCGTTAAGTGAAAACTGCAATGATGTTTAGAGAAAAAAATGCAACTGCCTTGAATGAAAATAAAGCAATACATCAAAAATGTCTTTCTGGGCTCTTGCAGTGGAGAAAGTCACGCTGCAGAGTGGCTTGATCCCTTTTGCTTTTTATGTACCACATAAACCATGAAGCAAATCAAAACACAAATTTGGATGAAATTTCAATAATTTAGCTCCATATCTCCGATTGAACTGCATCAAATCAGCATGAAATCTCCAGCACCTGGTTGTGGCTTGAGCCACAGGCCGCAGAGCTGCAGAGAATGCAGCTGGTGAAAATTGGAGTCTTTTCCCCATCACGGTTTCCTGTGATGACATGCTTTTAAAAGAAGGACCTCAGTTTGATCTACTGTGGGGCTGTTCAGTGAGAAATATAGAGTTGATTTCTGAGCAGTTGTTTCTGTCAGTTGGAAAATGGCAGTGTAGATGTGGAGTTCTAAATGAGAAGATGCTTCTGGAGGGGGATCAGCATGTCTGGCAGGCTAGAAGGAAAACCCTGCTCCCTTGTACTACAGCAGATCTGAAATGCATTAAACTGCTGTCATTTGTTCTTGTCATAAATCTACAGCAGCCCCTTGGAGACAAGGTGATGCTGTCTTTGGAAGTTTCTGAAAGAAACTGATGAGCTGCTCTGCCTTGCTATGGTACACTGTACCTTATAAATGAATTCTAAACCGCACAAACCTCTTTCTCCCTCATTGAAAATGTTAATTTTCCATTGTTCAGAACTGTAGGACTTCTGAGTTTCTTTGATGAAGGGATTTAAAAGTGATTCTGGAGAGTTATGAAGCTTGGTTCAACTTATGTGGAACTAGTAGAGTTTCAGTTACTTTTTTGAGTTCTCGAACCCTGCACCCTTAACTCAAACATGGGAACTTTTAATTGGTCTCATTAAAACTTGACTGTAACTTCCTTTTAGTCTGAAACTGGTGAAGTGCTGTTCCCCTGCCATACCCTGCTTCTCTGTAGTCTCTTTAAAGAACTGTTGATGATTAGCTAGAGTTGCTGACTTTTGGTTATGAGGGCCCTTTGTATGAACAAGAATCACTGCGTTAATGTCTAATCACAATTTTCTTGACTAGAGCAATATTTTTAATATAATTAGGTCTACCCGTTTTCCAGAGAAAAGAATTGACTTCCTTTTTAATAGTTTTTTTTATCCCATGGGATAGTAAAAGCTCTTCTGGAAAACTTGCATATTTTAAAGCAATGAGTTGGATGTAAATGGGATACAATACAATGGGATACAGCAACGTTGTTCCTCAACCTCCTGGGCCCCATCTCCAGCCGCTGGTCTTATCTCAGCATTTGCTCACAGCTTCCTTCAGGGGTGTCCTTGAGTGATGCTCTGTCTGAGATGACAGTTCTCTTAAAGGGGGGGTGCAAGTAATGTCAAAAAGGAAGCAGCAGTCTGCTAATCTGTTTAACCGAGAGCGAGACAGCTTGGCTTAAACCCAAGGTAAAGTCAAATAGACCTTTCTTGTGTGGGAGCCTTGCCGTTAGGCATTCTACAATTCAAAATAAGTCATAAGGTGCCCCTGGTGTGTTTAGTCCACTGGGACGAAAATCCTTCCGTCCTCCCTGCATGTGTTGTCTACGTTTTGGTTTGAGAAGCACGAGAAAAAAAATCTTCCCGTCTTCCGTTGCTCTCCCAAAAAGGATTTGTGGGACTGCTTGGAGACGTGCCTGCGACAGCGGTTTCCGCCTCCTTCAACCTGTGGTAACTGGAGAAATTCCCTCTGAAATAGAGTGCCAGGTTCCTGCAGGTTCCAGACTTTTGTTGACTTCATGCCATATTGTAGGCATGCCGTCATGGCAACAAATGGTGGCCCAACACCCTACTGAGAGACATTCTGTTGTTTTCCTTTTTGTCAGTTACCTGGGGCAGGTATGTGGATACCAATGTGTGGCAAAGACTCTTCTCTGAATAAAAATAGAGATGTATACTGCCTGCCTTCACAATCTAATGTAAGATTATTAGGATATATTTACTGTTGGAGGCCTCAGCCGGTGCTTTTTCCTTGGCTCAGAAACTTCAAGACAAGCTACTTACTGTTCTTATAAAATTTGGAAATATTCACTCTGAATAATTGAGATCATTCCCTTCTGTTAATAGAGTCTTTGGAGAATCACGAGTTAAAAAAAAAAAGTGTATATATATATATATATAATATATATCTTTCCATGGAAAGAATGTCAGTTTCTGTCTTTATTAAAATATAAACTTTGGAAGGTTTCCATCTTAGTTCCTCTGCTCTCTCCCTTTTGTTAAATTCTCTTTCTGTCTCACTCCCCCTCACGTTCCCTCTCTCTGGATCACTGCAGTATACATTTTATTTCCATTGCCTTATCCTTGACTAATACTTGCTTTGCTGTGTTTTTTTTTTTTTTTTTTCCCATCATGAAATCCCTCAGGACAAACTATCATCCTATTTTTCCTATTCCTCGTTTTCAGTAGTTCAAAAGTGTAAAAATGCAAACACACACTGCATGCGTGTGTGCGCCCACATGACGGCACCTTAATAACTGTGTGATTCATGTTTTGTAGTCAAATAAAACTTAAATGGACCTGGGGTCTCATTTATAGAACAGTGCGTAGAATTCACTTGAAAATGTTGCGTTTGAACGAAACACAAAGTGTGTACGCACAAAAATATTTGGATTTATAAAACGGTGCGCACGCACATTCAACGCTGGTTTTCCTTTATTTAGGAAAAATATTTTTTTTAAATTTAAATTCCTTTATTTAAATTTAGCGTAAGTGTGCGAGCGTCTTGTCCCACCCAATTAACGCCCATAATTGCCCATAAATAGTCACTGAAACGCCCAGAATATAATATTTAATATTAAATTGCAAAAACAGATTTCCGTTTGTTGGCTATTTATCCAAAATCATGTTTTTTGTTTGCACTCCAGGGAACTCTTGTGTAAAACGTGAGAGGTTATATTTGGATTTATTTTTTAACAATGTTGTCAGTTTTTCTCGAGTTTCATTCTTCTGCCAACGGAGTCACAGTTTCTCATTTCTCCAATTTTTGTTCTTTTTTAAAAACTTTTTTTCTGTTATGAAAAGGTTTCTTGAGCAATTTCTTGTTTATGAACATCTTGGATCTTTGGATCAGAAAAGAGGTCAGATTACTAGCTGAACAGTAAATGCATTATACACAACGTTTACTTATCTAATGATGCCAGTATTAACTTGTGATGATACATTAGGAAAAAAGGATACTTAAAAATAGTTTTTATTCTGTATGGATTGGCAATGAGTTGGATGCCAGCTAGCATGGGATTCCATCTCCTGTCAGCTCCCCCCCCAAAGAGAGGTACATTTTAAGACTAGTTAGAATGTACAGGATTTACAACTTCTCCAGGATAAATAAAACGGACTATGTGTATTATAAATAAATTGATAAAAACAGAGGAGAGCAGAGAGAACGTTCACCTCAAGCTTTATCAGACCTTATAAATTAAATGTTACATAGTAAGCCAAATATATTTACATTCCTAAGCAAGACTAACATCTTTCAGCTCATATTTTCCATTGATTTCCTTTTGTGCGCTTAGCAAAGTCACACAATTGAGTATATTCATTTTAAAAATGCCAAATCAAAGACTGCCTGTAATACAAAGGTTGTTTTTTTGTCCCATCCTGTGAACTACAGGCTTGTATTAGTAAGAAAAGCTGAGTAGAGGCTGCTGAATGTGTGGGAAGTCACCGCACCTCCTTTGAGGGTCTCTTGGGCGTTTTTGACTTGTCCAATGCTGAATGGAGGGATTAAAAAATTCCTTATAGGAGACACAGCAGGTCCTCTACAGCACAGCAGGCATGGGAAGAGTAATCAGGCACACTGTGTGTCTGTCGGTGTGTGTGTGGAGTTGGGAGTGAGAGGTAGAAGAGGAAGCCACAGGGTGTGTTGAGCGTATGATCAGCGAGATAACCAGCCGGCTCAGTCAATCGGTCGGATCATCATGCGCACAGACTTCAGGGAGTAGAAGCCGCCTCCATAGTCTGCCCAGAAGATTCCGTCCTGGAACTTGCTACGGTAGACTCCCCCTGAGTACCACACTCCATTGAGGTTGGTTTGACCACAGGCATTGTACCACCATCCTCCCTTGTGGAAGTGTGCGCAGTTACCTGCGGAAGATGGAGGAAAATTCCCAGATCCTGAATCAGATGGTGAAGTGATATGGCTTTTCAACTATGGCACATTGCTATTATCTCTGAAACACATTGAGCAGATGACTTGAAACGGATTTGCTTTTTTTGATCAGACTGCTGGTACCTGAGAAGGCGTCTTTGTCACGGTCCAGTGTGGTGAACTGCTTGCCATTATTACTGCTTAGTGAGTCCCCAGCGTTTCCCTGGTAGGTGCCCAGACGCAGCCTGTAGAAGTCGCTTTCAGGCTCCAGGTGGAAGCTGCTGTACTCGGCATAGACCTTCTTCCCCACCCAATCTTCCAGCTCCACCAGAAGGCGATAGTCCCTCTGTTTGCCCAGGTTGTAGATGTTCTCCAGGCCTAGCCAGTACTCGTTATCTATGTTACCAAAACCTTTCTGGAAGGACAAAGTAAGGGAAAGCACTGCTGTTGCATTGTCACAGGCCTCACAGTAACAACTCGATTTCATTGCATTTAATATATTCTGGTTATTTTATTTTTTCTTCAGTTAACTTAACTATGTAGTTGGGGGAAGGGTTGACAATAAACCATTCCGAACCCCCCAAAGTTCCTTCTATAGGGAAAAATGAAATGTTGACCTTCCATTTTTGGCAATTTAAGCTGCGATGTGGCATCTGCCTTTCCACATAGCAGCCTGATCTTAGTGAATATTAACTATATCTGACAAAACAAATTTTGTTTGTTCTGCATGAAGAGACTTTGTAGAGTATTAATTATCTGTGTTTATCAGTTATGCTTTTATTTGTCTCTGCATCTAGTTATGGTAATCTGTCAGTTGGGAGTTTTGTAATCCAGGCTTTTGTATTGGATTTGTATAATAATGGAATTGTGGGTTAGAAGTGGTGACTAATCAACTGGTGAACGGACTGCAGTGGTCAAGCAAAAACAAAAACTTGCCTAGCCAGGTGCTACATAATGGGTGCCTTGCAGACTGCTGTGTTATTTTTTACATATTGTTTAACAAGCCTTAATCTGTGGTGGCCCAGTTGGTCTTCTGATCCTAAAACACTCAGGCAGTACAAGCTGTGGTTTCTGGTTGTGGTTTAAGTCTGGTAGTGCGGCCATGTTTTCTTTGGCCTCCCCTGCTGGTGAAAAGAGAGGATTCCACAGCTTGCAGAGTTAATCAGGCTGCCCAATGTCAATGTGACTTTGGGTGCCGTGAAAATTTAATCACCGGTCCAACTCTCTCGTGTGTGTATGTGCATCTACAAGATCTTCTCCCCCGAGGGACTCTGCTGGGGCTTACAAATGGCTGGTTTGGCAAGGTAAAAAGGTCAGTGACCCTTTTCCTGTCCTGTTATATTAAGTAAAGCATCACAATTCCCTCCATGAATCTTGGGTTTCATGTATTACTGAGCCCAGTTTTCACAAAATCATGGGCTTTCTCCAAAATAGTCACAAGATCTGTTGACCCTGCACAGTTATATAAATGAAGACGTGGGGAATGATTTCCTAAAATATTTCAGCGTTCTATGCTTTTGTTGTGGTTCTGCTGGTTCGAGTTACTGAGGTCTACAATGTAGCATGAATTTGAAATGTTTTCTTTTAGGGACATTGATGCATATTTTATGGCTTTAAATCTCCGTCTATGTTCAATGTGTCATGCTGTGATAGTGAAGTAATGCGGTGACCATGGTGACCATCCCTACCTTATAGTTCTCCCAATTCCTAAAGAAGTTAACAGCACCATCTTTTCTCCTTTGAAAGACTGTCCAGCCACCATTGTCCAGGCCATGTTCACACCATGCTTGAATCGGTCGATCGCTGCCATCTGACTTCAACAGATACATCCCGCTGATTGTGTGTCCAGCCTGCCGTACCTGGTAACAGTCCCGAAACGGCCCTGGGCAAGGCAGAGAACGTCATGTGTTATCTAGTAATGTAGCAACAATGCTGTGCCCAATGTCATAGACTGCTTCACCTCTTATTCCTTACTCTTATTTTTTCTCTCAGGTTCACTAAACTCGGGTACTAAAATCGTGATGAATGT